>JAMKCH010021276.1:0-27947 GCA_023653785.1 Ophioderma brevispina | reverse complement strand
GGAGCAAAAAACTGCACTTGTCAGCAAACTTTAAATCAAATTATCAAATTAAGGGCAAATTTGGGCAAAGAAAAGTAATTGGAATCTGTGTGAAGCCAAATCTTCAACTGTATTTCTCATAACAAATTTGATTACACATGAAATGCAATATAATTTTTGTGCACATAAAGGGTGGTTGTTGTGTGTGTGCGTGCATGCTTGCGCAGACGCATGTATGTTGTACTTGTAATGACTATACTTCAAAGACATAAACACAAAAGAAGTACTTTTGAAACAATGGTCCTCGGAAGTATAAATGGGGATTTATTCAGTGTGGGGCTTCACAACTGACGATGGTGGTTCCTTTGAAGTACTCGAAGTATAGGTCATACAAAGTGGTGTGTGTATGTGAGTGTATTTTCATTCATCAAATATGTGGAACACAAGGATTTTTTTTTTTTTTTTTAAAAAAAAAAAAAAAAAAAATTTTACTAAAATTTTAATAGGGCATTCTCGCGTAAGATCATATTTTAACAGAAACTAGGTTTTAAGGCCGACCTCAGAGATTCCTGAGGAGGGCGCACTCAATTTCCAAAAAAAAATGCTGTTTTTGCATGTACAAATGCGTCCATATACTAATCACGGTGACAAGTGCTAGCTTAAATCGAATCTTCATATAGAAAATCAAAAACTTTGTATAAAATTCCGAATCCGAAATTTTTTGTATACACAGTATCCTATGGGACGTAAGACTATACATAAATGTTTCTGCATCAAAACAGAGAAAAATCCGATTCATCTCAAATTTCGGGAATTGTGCATTTAGCGCTTACTACCTTTAGTTCAAGGGGTTGGACTATTTTTCATTATTACACAAAAAAATAATATTTCAAAATTCTCTGAGTCAGACTTTAAGGATGAAGCATTTTTGGTGTGTGAATGGCAATTTCTGTTTACCAGTTGATCTAATTAGGAAGATATTGCAAAGACACCACCTGCAGTACTTGCCTTGCATGCCATGTACAACAGAAAAATATTAGGATGATTCTTCAAATACAAGCAAGGTCTGATTAAGGCGAGGGCGGACCAAGAATCGAAATTTTAGATGTCGTCATTGGTTTAACATGAATCCTGAATTTTTTATATGTCTCAAGCAACTTTTCTTATCCCAGAACCGTTGGAGCTGAAGAATAACTCCACCTGTCCGGGTTAATTTTTTAATTTTAATAAAATATGTATATGGATGAGGACAGTGGTCATATGCATTGAGTCATGGGAACACCCTTGACCAGCCCACATTCAAAGCGCCAAAATCGGTTTTTGGTTGCATGTTTTTTTGCAGTTAATTTAAAAATTCATTTTGAGTGTGGAGTTTACTATGATTGAATTGAAAATGGCTTACCATCGTTGGGTCCTTATCACTTCCAGACAATACCACAATATGGTGAGTTACTATATGAATGATGAAAAACTTGGATACAATTCGTCTGGTCTTTCACTCCAGACAATCCCACCAAGAGGGCCATTTCTAATATATATTTATTTCTATATATATATTTAAAAAAAGACCTGGAGTGTATCTTTAATCAGTTCAGGTGAGGGCTGTGTATATAAAGCTCATAGCCATGTAAAAACATATTGATTTTGAAAAATATGAGTGGGTGAACATATTCAAAAGTGCCTGCAGTGTCTCTTTAAGGTGGTTCCCATGTGTAGCTCACAGAGTTTACGAAATAGATCTAAAGATCAGTTTCTCCTCATGAGTTGTCACATCTTAACAATTTAAAGGACCAAAGAATGTGTCTTCATTTTTTACCTTCCACAGGCTTTTCAGCTCAGTCACATATCAAAAATCACCAAAGATACAGGGGTTTTTCATATTTAAGTTTTGAATTTTTTCTGGTGAACCCTCCTCCATTTTCATTTTTTCGGCAGATTATGAAAGCAGGCGTATCTTTCTTAATTTCCTTGCTGCGGGTAACAAAGAAATACCCATAACTCAAGATATGGGCATTTTTTTTAATTTTACCAAAAAAACATGATTTAAACACATTTTTGGAAAAAATGGCCATATCGTGATTATAAGTATTTCCTATGATACCCGCAGCAAGGAAACTATGAAAGAGCACACCGCTTTCAGAATCTGCAGAAAAACTGAAATAGGTTTGTGGGTTCACCATAAAAAATTCAACAGTAAAAAATGAAAAACCCCTGTATTTTGTGTTTTTGCCATCTGAGAGCTGAAAAGCCTGTGGAAATGTAAAGTGAAGACATTCTTTTGGTTTGAATTGTTTTTGATGTGACAACATATTAGGAAAATATCTTAGCCTATTTATCACTCTTGAGGCAGCTGTGGGACCCACCTTAATACATCCTCTTCATCCGTATCACTCACCTTCTAGGCCTACATAGAGCTCGAAGGTTGTAGTCCTTTCTTTCCTCTTAGAAAATCAAATTCCTGAAACCTGGATTCTAATGACCTTGCCAGATAAACACTAATCAGCCCCCATCTCTCTTCTGTTCAGTCATCGTTCAGTGGCATCTGAATATTCATGCACATTTTTTTCACCTTTTAACTACATGTCAACACTACTGACTCGGCTATTTGAGAAAACTATGTATGCTCCTTAATAACTAAATCTGTGATGACATATCACTGCCATGAGATACTGTTGACTTTTTTAAATATTTGATGACCCTGAGCTGATGGTTTACTTTTTGGAGCCTCCCTGTTGGAATATTTTAAATTGTATCCATCTGGCCATCATCATTACCAATGAATTGTGCAAACCGGTGTAACCATGGGAGTTGGGGTGGGTGCAAGGCTGAATAGTGACTCCATGAGAAAACAATTGAATTGGAAAATCAGGAAAAGAAATGATATGTCGTGTTAAATCTCAGCCCTTTTGGACTCTTTTGCCCTGTGAACAGGATATTTTTGTCTTCAATCGCGATTGTTTTTTGTGCCTAACTGAACTCTCCCCTCTAAGGACCGGGCTCTGGATAATTCAAGTAACAATATTTTATCCGACAAGCCACCCAGATCTCTTTGCAATCCATTTAATGATTCTGCCCCAAAATTTTCCATCTAATTTTGTAACATCAAGTATATTTAAAGCTAAATAAAATTTCCCTTAAAATGGAACCCTACAGTTGCATAGCCAAGATTTTGCAGTAAATCTTAAGAGCAGGAGGGGAGCAGACACCAAACATCACATCTGACATTCAACTCCTGCTCATTCATGCATCAACCCCCTCAAAACAACAGCTTTTTGACAAAATGTTTCCTGATGGACCATTGTACCGACCATAACTACTTGTAGGAGCACCTCAGATGTCCTTTGGTGGGTAAATTACTAATCATTGTAAATACCAAGCCCCCATGTCAGCAACCTGTGTGGCAAAAGTATCTCTTACAATAATGCCTGTTGAATGACCTTGACACAAAATGTTTCCATTCTTAGTGGTCCACCCCATATTCATTTTCAGTCAAGTTCATCAGCAATTTACCTGTGGCTATATAGCAAATTGTTTCATAGCAAGTGGCGTAACCAGCGGTTTTTTTTTTTCATGGGGTCAAAGGTGGGTAAGGGGGGCACACTATATTTTCAGGGGTGGCCAGCATATATTAAATTGTTAGTACGTAATCAATGCCTATGGAATCACTAATTTTTCATGGGGGCAGAGTCCCCCCCACAGGGGGGCAGCTGCCCCCTGACCCCGCTCTGGGTTACGGCCATGTGTTTCATAGGAGGATATCTAATATTCTTATGCTTATCTTTCATTCACAAAACACCAGTTTAAACAAACATAATGGTTAAAGGTGCATAGGTACATTTCCAGCAAATACAAAATTTTCTAAAATAGTTAGAACACACACACTACTATGCTACATTGCTCACCTAAGCCAGAGTTAAGAACCTATAACAGACCCCTGTTATCACTCATTGAGAAGCCTAACCTTTTCACTTAAACTAACCTTTTTCCCCAACCCCCTTCAATCCATGCTGGGATAATTGGCAAGAACTGCTGAAATGATGCCTCGTTCAACATAAGTTGGGGGAGATGGGAAAACAGTTTCCACAATTGTAGGACTCTTGTTTCAAGTTCAGTCAGATACTTTCCATCGTTTTTTTTAACACAATTAACGGTGTGCCTATATCAAAATGGGCTGGTGTTATTTAAAAGTGTTCTACTAACCCAAATGTAGTTAACGCAGTGTATAAATTTTATCTATTGTGAAAACCGTAATTTAATTTTGAATATTACCCAACAGTGTTGAAACTATTTTAAAAACAATTTTGTAATCCTCTTTTGCATAATATGGAATTTTGTTTTTGTTGATAACATAAATATCGCCCAGGACGAGATCAAATATCGGGCGAGTCTTATTCTAAATGTTTTAAAAAAAGTAATTTTCATCACTTATAGAAGCGGGAATAGGTAACAAGCTCAAAGTCAAAATGGGATCTTTCACATTCCCCCTTAATATGAAATGTTATCCATTCCCAAAAAGAAAATAATACACTCAAACCCTAACGTCTATTTGCCCACAATGTTCCAAACCGATCTCAGAATTCCTAAGATCTGAATTCTGTCATCTTAAAAATGTAGCATTCTTGATAAGCAGGAGATTGTGGGAGACAGAAACCTCTGAATATTGTACAAGTACACTTAATATGTCACTGCAAATTGCTAAATCTACTTGAACAAGGCGATTTTTGACCACTACACCGGCACAGGCCTCTGAAAATGAGTGTAATGAAATTCTAATTTGGAAAAGTGATTGGAATGCCTTATACACGGACACACAGCAATAGGAAATTGATATGAGCTAAATGCAAAAAAGAAGAAAACTAACCACAATGTGTGTGTGTGTGTGTGTTACATGCCAATGCTGATACAAGTCATCCAGGTATTAGCTCGCTTTAAAGGCTGACTCAGAGATTTAATTTTTTTGTGTAATAATTAAAAATAGCCAACTAGAACTAAAGATAGTAGCATAAAATGCACAATTCCAAAGTTTGAGATGAATCCGATCTTTTGTTTTGATGCAGTAAACATTTATGTACAGTATTACGTGCCATAGGATACTGTGTATAACAAAAATTCCGGATGCGGAATTTTATAACAAAGTTGTGATTTTTTATATGAAGGACTTCGATTTGAGCTTAGCTATTTCACACAGTGACTAGTACATTGGCAAGCTTTATGTATATGAAAAAAACACAATTTCTTTGAAAATTGAGGGCACCCTCATCTGGAAATCTCTGAGTCAGCCTTTAATCTGTGCATAGCTACTTGGCACTTATAACATGTGCATGTGTGCATGTGTGCATATGTATGTGCATATGTGTGTTTGTGTCCATGTGTGTATGTGCTTAAGTGTGTATTTGTACGGATACTTAATACCTTGTGGATGTCGTTTTTTCCTTGTGGGGACGTTTTAAATAATTTTAAGTCCCCATGTGAGGGCATAAGTGGTCCAGTGGATAAATCACCCGGCCCAGTTCGAGCCCCGCTGTGGCCAATGTGTTTCACCCTTGAGTAAGGCGCTTTACCTCAATTATTCCTCTCTACCCTGACGGTGTATAAATGTTGGGAAGGTAACAGACTCGGTGTAGAGCAGGTGTAGTGATCCGCCTATAGCATGGTGGAGTCTGGCCTAATCGCTTCGAAAGAGAGATGGGTACTCTATTCGTGTGTATATACAGGTCCGTCCGCTTTACATTTACCACTTTACATCCCCATAAGCTTGAATCAGTATGTATTATGGCTTAGAGACACAATAAAGCATAATATAGCATTGCACTTTATACTGTTAAAGACAGCCTGCCACCCAAACAGTTTAATATTGTCAAAGAAAGTGGTTCATTTTAACACTGGAAAGAAAAAAGTAGTACCATAGGCGTGCCCAGGAAATTTTATTGAGGGGGGCTGGACTAAAGATGTTCGAACCATGATAGCAAAGCAAGTGTAGCGAGTGGAGCGACTAACGGGTGGGGTCCAGGGGCCTGCCTTAGGGCCCCTGGTGGGGTCCAGGGGCAACGGGCCGGCGGAGGTCCAGGGGGCAGAGCCCCTGGAAGCTCCTGAGGTTTTAGGGTTTTCAAGACCTGAAAACGCCTTTCCTTGCGTACTTCTTCCGACACTTTTTGATCCGCATTTGATGAAAAAATCAAATAAATGTACCATGTTCCTCTTCTTTTTTTCCTCTTTTTTTTCTCCCTTCCTCTTTTTTCTTGAGAACTTTGAGGGGTACACCAGTGAGTATTGCACTTTATCCCTTTAAAGGCAGCCCATCAACCAAAGACAGTTTAATACTGTTTCTAATAAAGTGATTAATTTTAATACTTTTAATATACACTAAATTCCTCATGCCAATAAGCATCTCTGCACTAAGCAACACCTGGTTTATACTGGACAGCTTTCTCAAACCCTAAATTGTACCTCCAGAGTTCACCATCAGGTGAAATACATACAGTACTAAATATTTGCATTTCACCAACATCTTTTACCACTAGTACCAATCCAAATATTGTTGTTCTGAAGAATGCCGAGGTTTCAGGTTCAAGTTTTGCTATATTGATACCTTAATATATCACATGTTCGTCCCAGTTGCTAACAATGGGGCATTGAGACGGCTATTGAAGTCTGACAATCCCTTTGGAGTTTTCAAGTCCAGCCAGAGCTGAGTGACAGATTTAGCTCTAAAGAATCCCCTGTATAGATATGTGTGTACATTAAGATTCCCATAAAGAGCTCAAAAACCAAATTTCTTTTCAGGTATCTGAAAGTTTAACTAAGTACATAGTTACACTACTTGTTAAAGAGAATTTTTTCTTTTCAATCAGTGCATTTCAACCTTCCCTCCCAATCTCAACAACTTACAAAAACATGTGTAAATGTTAACTAATCAGCCAAACACTAAGTTAATGACCTTATATATTTATACGTCAATTGGAGAAGTATTTAAGGCACCGACTACTTATCAAAAAACAGATAAAGCATTTATATTCAAAGGGTTAAATGTCTTATTCTTAAAAACTCATGTTTGAATTTACTACAAAAGCAGAACACAAACAAAAGCAGAGCAGATAAAGGCAATGTTTAAAATATTAAGATTCCAATTTGAACAGAGAGACAAAATTGTCTCTTTTTTGTATGTACTGTCTTGTGATACCACAGTGTGTAGTAGTATGTAGTATAGTAGTTTTCACATTTCAAGTCTACTCCTGTACAACTAGTAGGCCCTATTGTGTCTTTCTTGAATGCAGTAGAATTTCTCCTTAAAGCTTCTGTCAGTGATTTTCTTAAAATGTAAAGCATTAATAACCCCTATTTCAAGTCAAAGTTAGGCTTGTTTTTTATTTTTTGATCCTTGTTTATTAGAAAATTATTGTAAGGTTCAGTTGACTAAGCTGAATGAAAACCTTTTTAGCTGCGGAACAGCTCTTTTAGAATCATGGTTTAGGTGTCATTCTGTCTATTGTAATAAGGTTTCTGTGTCATTCTGTCTAATTGCAAACAAAAATCTATCAGGTGGGTTGGTACCTGCAGCACTGCATGTTCTAGATTCCAGGACAGTTTTGAAACATTCTTAAATACGCGAACAAGTGGCTTCAGGACCCCTTACGCACAAAAAAATAAAACAATTTGTTTAAAATACAAACAAATGAACAAATTCAAATAAACAAATAAAAAAAAAAATGAAAATTAAAAAAAAATCAAATACATAAAAATGAAATAAAAAATCAATGGAAAAAATAAAAACAAAAACAAATCAGAAAATTATTTTTTAAATGAATGCAATTCTAAGATTTGTTTTGAAAACAAAGTCAGAGGGACAAATTTAATCAATTAAAAAAAAAAACTTGTCAGAAATTAAAAATAAAAAAATCTAATGTAACTTTTGCCCCGTATTGTGAACAGTTAGAGTATGGAAGGACATCAGTTGGTTTTTAAAAGCTGAGCTATTTCACACAGTGATAGTAGTATTTGAAAAAAAAAAAACATTAAAACAAAAATGATAGGCAGATCATTGGGAAATCATCTAAAGGGGGTTCATACTTCATTGGCAATGTCTGCAGCGCTAGGCTTTCAACCATGCCTTTTTACACAAGGCATGGTCATGCATCTGGTGCGCAACGCCCAAAGCATGTTCAAAAGTCTAGCATCGGCAAACAGCTGCCGATGAAGTATGACCAACCCACATTATCAGCATTTAATAATAAATAATGTAAGATCTGCAATTCTATATGTTGTATGTACCACCAACTTGACCGTGGACTTAGTTAATGAGGATGAATACATCGAATTGACAAGGATTATCTTGTCTATTAACGTGCACCACTTAAGGAACGATTTCCCTTGCCCGATGGCAAAGAAATGTCCGAACCAACCCGACCACACTCCTTTTTAGAGAGCTCAATAAAATGCTCATGAATGCAGGAGTTTTTGGAGTTGGAATTAATTTTGGTACTTTTGCGTTAAGGTCGTAATTCCAGTTGTAGGTTACGTACGATAAATAAATACATTTGTGTACACTCTTTCTCGAATTTGTAAGCCCATCATAAATTGTTGTAGTTAACAACAACAACAAGAGGTTACAAGGATAAATTCAAAAGATTACAAAAAAGTATGTTTGAAACCAATTGATCCTACATGTAAACATTGATCCTTCATGTATGTTAAACTGTTGCTTCTTCATGAAAAACTAGTGATCTTAGTTGTAGTGTAAACTGGTTGATCCTTCAATGTAACATTTGAATCCTCAGGGAAATTTCTTGAAATTAATTTTGCCGAAATTACCTCGAAACCCATAATTGCTTAGAGTAACTAAACCCGTTACATCACTCTTAACTCTAAGTCTGCAAAAATTGGTCATACCAAAGTTTAGTTTTGACAGGACCAAACACACACAACAATCATGCTGTCATAATGGTCTTTCCGATGTCATAGGACAAACTAAAAAACAAAGCATGTAGTCGGTTGTAAGTATAAAATGTTTTTAATCCTATGAATGTAAGACAAACTGTCTGTCTTTAATGCACTCTGTCATGCACGATTTAGGCCTAAAAAAAAAAATTGGTTTGATGGCGAACATAGACAAAAAACAAATAGGGTAGGATTTCGGATTTTTTGTTTTTTTTTTTTATGTTCTACACATACCAGAACCACAAAAATAGACACACATACAAAAACCAATGGCACATCTGTCAATTTTTCTGGAACCACATCGTTTGATTGTCATTTTGAAGTCCGCAATAAATAATCGCGGATTATAATAAAATATTTGTTATACGGGTTTTTAAAACTTTTTTTTTTGCACACAAAAAAATAAAAAATATTCAGGGTCGGCGGTATTAAAAATAGGGTCGGTCGGGTTACGCCAATCAAACACTTTTCTTTTTTAGGCTTATAATCAGCAGGAACAATATATGGATGTCCAATTGTTTAATTCTCTACCATTCTGTGTACTCTCTGATTCAATGTTCATCAGTAGTGAGGGCATATACAGGCCTCTCTAAAGATTAAACATTCAAAGTAAAAACATTCCTTATCAAGCATACAAGGGTTGAATAGGAGCGGGATTTCTTGCGCAGGAGTCAGGGCCATCCTAGAGGGGGTGAGGGATGCCACACCACAATTAACAGGATTGGTCCGCAAATTGTGCGTATATTAACAAAGTTTTTTTACTTGTTGGGCAAATCGGTACGAATGTGAAAAGATTGCATGAATATACTCTATCATTACTGTATGTGACTAACCCCAAATTTGTGGATTGTGACTCGGAAAGGAATACCTCCCCCCCCCCCTTCTCCTTCCCCTTCATATTTTCAAAGCCATGGTAAACTGTAACTTAAAGCCTATATAAAATGTATGCCCTCTAAAGATTAGGTGTCAATCACAATGAATAGATTATGCAAAATATAATACAAATCACGGCCCATCAATTTTAAAACGGGTTCGGATTTCATTTTCATACTGGTCCACGCATTTATACCCACAACTCAATGATTTTACAAGAGTACCGGCCCGGGCAGAAAGTATTACCCCTCATGCACCATGTAATACACATTAAAACCGGGAAACTGTTTTGTTTTAGCTTTAACAAAGATTTTACTGATAATGCAAATGCAATGGTTAAGATATCTGAATGATCTGTAACAGGGCTCTCTGATAAGGCATACGTGCGACACGTGCTGGTTCTTCCAATATTGGTTAACATCTTTGCATCGCAGCTATGTGCAAATTATTACGACAAGCTGCAGCTTCGATCATATTCACTCGCAAAAATAAGCAAAAAAAACAGCCCTAAAATGAAACGCTTAAAGGCCACATGATCCCAATCGCTATATCCTCGTCCCCCAGGGGGTTTTTACCGGAAGTGGTCAAATTTTGGTATCAGAAAAATCTAAGTTATATTTCCATCTCATTTACCCTGTGAATCTTGGGCTTAAACGGATGTGTTTGGGAAGTTATAAACGAAAAATATGCCCCCTTTTGGGTCGACAATATTATTTTAACAGAGTAACCCTATGGGGCTTTAAACAAAAGCAAATTTTTTAGCCCTCACATCAAAAAAAACGGATGGAAATCTCGGCGCAAAACTTTACAATGGGGTTTTGGGATGAACTCATTCTATGACGATGGAAACTTCATATACTTATTAAATCGTACCCATCCCCTTTGCCCCCAAACACCACATTTTGCTTTGACTTAAAATAAAGGGGCTTGTTCCATTTAAAAGATGATCACATGTTCTCCACCTGATGTGAGAGCCTAGCACTTGAATATGCTCACCACCAAGTTCAGTGGGAAAACAAACTTGTGGTTATATGGTAGAAGAGAAAATACACAATGCACTGCCCTATTCACGACTGTGTGGCATGACTTAACACAGCAGCAGTTTTTTGGTCTCTTCTTCAGAAAGAATGGATTTGAAGGCTGAATTTTCAGGAGAACAGTCTTTCATCTTATGTAAAAAATTGATACTACTTCCCAGGGGTTTCCACAGATGATCGAAACACACCTTTAAGGTAAAACACTTCTTTCAACTCCTATTCTTAATCAATAACCACCAATTTTCAAAATTTTAAAGAGTACTTCACTGATGAGAAACACCAATATTAGAGCAGAAGAAAAGAAAGGCACAAAAAAAAGTCTGTGGATTGGAGGTACACAAAAGCCCTCTCCTCTAGAAATAGAATACAACCTTCATGCCTGAAGATTTCAGAATTCCTTCTGAGATTGCCTCAGCAGTATAATGTTTATGTTGTCCAATTGGGGTTGACAAATCATTACAGAACATATGAGAGTGTTGTTTATATTGATAGATTGCGAACAGATGGATGATGCTAGATACTCAAGACGAAGATAACCATCACCGAGATGAAGATGATGGGAATGATGATAAATCTAAGCGGGGTAATATTCTGTTTATTATGTATCTCTGTCTCAAGTGCTAATAATGTTGGCATTGTTAGTTTAAGTTAGCCATATATAGGTACCTCAGCATGTGCAGTGGCACTATTCAACAGAACCACAGCCAGGTATAAGAGGCCTGATGCATGTTGCACCAAAATCCAGATTTGAGATAAAAGGTTATAAAAAGGGGAAGTACTGTTAGTGTGTAGAAAAAGCATGCAGATGAAAGCACCATGGTGTCCAAGTGTCATGATTATTGTGTTTTGAGGAGTCCAAGTGTTGAAAATATGAATTTTAAAATATTGGGCTCGACTGCGTCTCACCCAATATTTTTGCAACTCATAGCTCGACCAATAAATTAGGGCTCAATCGATCCAATTTTATAAGAAAATTGAGCAATGCATCTGGAAACACCAAGCAATTTGATCAATCTGAGCATTTTTGGGCCATGACCTCTAATGACCTCTATGTGACCTTTGACCCCACTATTGAGGGGGTAACATGTGGGGCACTACCCAAAGGCCATTGCATGAAAATGTACGCACGTATGTTGAAACAGCGAGCAATTATGTTTAGGGTTAACATTTGGGTAAATTATGTTTAGGGTTAACATTTGGGTTAACATTTTTACCACACACATAGACAGACACACACACACACACACTACCAAAGCAACCCGTGTGTACCCTCTTGCAGACGACACAATAAACGATGTATCAAATGAACCTTTAGACATATTTTCTTTCATTGTACAAATCTCATTTTTTCAAATCTGGAGAAAAGTGCACACCTTTGATGAGACCGATCACCAACAAGTAAAATGAGCTTGGATAGACAGTATCTACTGCTGATATTTGTACTTTGTCTTTGTTGATTATATTGAATGCTTTTACTCGAATTGTGCCTATACACAGGTAACATACAACTTGTCAATTTGTATTCACTTACTAGTCTGTGGCAATTACCAGCGGTGTATTCACAAAGCTTCTTCCCATCGTATCGTAAGTAACCCCATCATACAATTACGAGAATCTTCACTTGTCAGAACTTTACGACGGGTTTCTGTAATAAGCGAGCTTGAAGCAAAGCTCTTATAGACTAACTTGTATATGTACTGAAAGTGAAGAGTGTACTTTATCCGATCAACACATTTTTTGTTTCGCTAAACATTTATTTGAATGTCACCCTGTTTACACAACCAAAGTGTTCATGCAACCTCAAGCATGTCGTGTGATACATATTATTTGGGAAATTTGCTTTAGAAAGTGGTCAATAACTGACTAAAAATGCCACTAACAGTGACCTTTTTAACAGCAAGACCAATGATGCCTAAAATCAGGTTGTATTTCTTCAAATAAACTTCTTTACCAGTCATTTGGTTACTCTGGTTCAAAGGCAGTGCCAAGAGTACACACTAAAAACAACATGGTCATTTTCAGGGGTCAGTAGTCAACTATGCACACTACTCCGAAATAGTGGTCAAATTTTGACCACTTTTTCGTAGTAGTGTGCATCGTTGACTACTGACCCCGGAAAATGACCATGTTGTTTTTAGTGTGTAGTCTACAAAATATTTTCTGGTGAATGTAAACAAACTGTCCGTATTTTGTACATTAGCTGGTCCAATTCTCATGAAGAATAACCCAAGTCAAAATTGCATCATAATGGGAAAGAAGTTAGTCAAAATATTTTGCACATGAGGTGAGAAAAGTACAAGGTTTCTCATGATACGAAAATCTCAGGTTCGATGGTGTGAAAGGTGCAGTTGAGGCTGAGAATCGGATAGTGCCCCTTTAATGAACACACTGCCAGATAGATATGTGCCACTGCAACCCCTTTTTTTTTTTTTTTTTTTTTTTTTTTTTTTTTTTTTTTTTTTTTTTTTTTTTTCCCCCCCCCCCCCATGTGAAATGGGACCCATTGTAACTTACACTGTGCCAGATGAAGTCAATTGTAAATCTTGTGAAATGGAATCCAGATCTGGAAACATTCAATCCCACAAAACAATGCAATTAGCCTTTACACTTTTTAATACTTAAAAGGGGAAATTGATGATACTTTTCATGATCCTAGCCAGTTTCTATGCATCTATTGTTGAACTATGACCCGAGTTTGGTGGCAAATGGAAGGTGTTCAAGCACAAACATATTTGCGAAGGGTTAACTGAAACTTTGACACACACATACACACAGACAGACATACAGAACTTAAAATGAAAACCAAAGGTGATTTGTATATGCTTATATTTCAGTAGAAATCATAGGCTGAATTTCCTATTTGCTCCTATAGGAAATTAGAAATTTCACAATTTTTGTACCAAAGAAACAGTTCTCAGCTTAATCCTTTCAGATGGGGACATTTTTATTGAAAGCTTTACACCAGTGCAAAAATCAGAATTTTCACATTTTTTAGGGAACCTGATATTTGAAATCTCTCGTTGCACCTTTAACCTAACCAAGTCCTCGCCATAGTGAGTGAGCTTCTGGAGTCTTTATGGGTTTCTCAAAGTGCAAACCACTTCTAGAAAGCATCGACAGAACCTGAAAAAATCCCAATCAAAAGCAAGTCTGAAAAGCAGCTGTGACACAGACAAATTTTGTAAATCATCCAAACAGAATAGAAATAAAAAAATCTTCCCTCTGACCACACCTCCATTTGAAGTTAAAATTACTGGCTCAAATAACTGGCTCCAACGTTTTATCTAGTATATAGGTATATAGTACACTGTAATAGGAATTTGTATTCCAAATGCTATATTAGGTCAATAAGATCGCAATTCTCCACACATTAAAGAAGATAGGACGGTACACAAAGGAAAGTGCAAACGAGCAGAACCAAAGCATGCAACAGAGCCATTCCATTATCCCCTCCCGTCTTACGAGAAAGTGACCAAAATCAATGGAGTATTGCAAATTGGCAAATGCGATGCAAAGGATCTGTCAATTTACTTGCCCTACATATCATCCCAGTCAAAAGCTCGAAAAAAGCCCTGGGAATTTAATATAAGGAACCAGGGTGGTGATCTTACTAGAAATAGAATAAACCAAACATGTACCATGGATTATAGGTGAAAACACAGGATGGTGTGGTGGATTAAAAAATCAAAACGTGGTGGTACAAGACAGAAATTGATATACCATTTTATTCCATTTAAACAAAAATACTAGTGTAAATACTTCAAGTGTTGGTATATGACTTTAAAATCAAGTGGTATACGAATTGCAAATATAAATGCTCTATTTGATTAAAGTGGGTGGATCAAGGAGGGATCCAGAGGTAGGTACAGGAGGAAACGAAGGGATGGGGATGCTTGTTTAGGAATGCTAATGTCAGTGCAAGCAGTACCAGAAGCTGCATTTTCAAGAGGATTTGTCAGCTTCAGTAGATCACAGACCTGATGAAGTGAAAGTTCTGTTTATTTACGGCACAAAAAGGTCTGGAAATTTTGCTGCCACGAATAAAAAAAACAAAATTAAAGCATCTGGCATCAAAATTTCCAGACACCATTTTCGTTTCGCCAAAACAAACTTGAACCTGAGTTTGGATATAGATGTATGTCTACACAGTTGTGGGTGAATATACACATAGATGCCTTTTTATGTGAAGGCTTGGACGGGTTTAATGAAGTGTTGTAAGCACACTATTTAGCAAAAAACTTTTTTAGCCTTTGGAAAAATCTATATTTTTAAGGGAAAAAATACGGAAGATATTTCAATTTACCAAGTCCAAATTTTGCGGACATTTTGAGGAGTTTAATTTCATTTCATGGAAATAATGTGATGGATATGTTTAATTGGTTGTCACAGATACACTATTGCAACACAATATGTGAAGTGTGACTACAGAACCAGAAGTTGATTTACAGAAATAACTAACATTTGCTGTTTGCTAGTTATACCATTAAGTCATTGAAAACCAAAACCAACCTAAATAAGCACAACTATAAGTAAGGTATACAAACATTCAGCACCCACCCCAAACACACTTATCCAGTTAATTTGTAACGATTAAAATGCTAATGTATAATCCAATGTTCATGCTGAGGATTCTTGGCTTGAGCCATGAATTTTGTTACTTCTTGGTATTGAAAATGGACTAAAAATATAATTTTCCCTCATTGTTTAACTCTTCTGGGCCAGTCCTCACTGGCGGGCCAATTTGGGCCGTACAGCTTTACTGGGGTCACTGATCCATCCTGCTTTCAGATTATGGCCTTTTTGCGTGTGTAAAGTATGCCAAGTTGTTGATCCCTCACATCCTTGACAAAATAAATTCAAAAAGAACAAATCTATGTCTTAATATCCTCATTATTCTGTTAGGTTGAAGTGTTTCTTAACACCAAGATCGGGGGCATGCCTAGTATGCAATGACACAAATGATTTGCTTTAGGGCATTGGTTGTGGAACAAACTCGGATACCCCAGGCGAAATCCTCACTGGGGAGTCGAAACTCGATGAGTATGGTGACTTTTACAAAGATAAAACCTTTTCTGTTAATTTACAATTAATGGAAGTTAAAACGTGAAGTTGGGCTTGTAATCTAGCATTGATGGAGCGAAATGCCAGTGTGTAATGTGGGTCCATCAGATACAGACTATGGAAAAATAACAATATAGAGCAAAGTATATTGTGTATGATATGATAAAACAAAAGGGTCTGGAGTAAATCCATTCTGCTGAGCCCAGAACTGCATGTAGTCAGGAAATCTTTGGGGATTCGATATGAATATATCCAGCAAGTACCACAATACGCTATCAGGGAATAACTCACCACTCTCAACTTTAATTTCACTTCAATTTCCACATTGTAGTAATTATAAGACTTTAAGCATTCCCTTTCAGTGCACCGTCAAGGTATTAAAGGTAACATTCCCCATCGGAGTAGTTGACATTCAACATGCATATGCGCTGATAAAATCCTGTCTGAAAAGAACTGGAATCCCTAAGAAGTGTACCCAATGGTGACACTTACAAAAGTTCAATACAAAATATCCAACAGATATTTTAACAGGCTCAGTCTTGGTTTGTATCAGGCACTTGGTTTGTATTGGACTTATAGATATGTTACATGTTTGTCTTGTAGCTTCTTGTAAGTTCTTCTTCTTAGCATATCCACAAGTCATTGGTAATGGCCTGTGGTGGTGTCAGGATTTATTCAACTGAGTGTGCTGATCCGGGGCCGTGTGTATCCATGATACGGACGCTCCTGACATGGCCCGTAAGTTGAAAACTTAAGAGGATCTCAGTGCTGAACTCACTATCAGCAAACTGCTGGAATAATTCAATACAGAAAACAAACCCATTCTTCCCCTACTTATAATTCTGTTCAGGTTACAGTATGTCTTCGCACCTATGAAGAGACATGCACAGTATGTAAATGACATCACCCAAGAATTGGTGCCTGCATGGTATGAACAGCCATATGAATAGTTCAGTTACTCTGACTAAACTTATTTTTACTGATTAGTGGAAGGCTCCATAAGCATTGATACCAGTAAGAATTGTTCCTGTGTCAAAAGGGGGATGACCCAATTTAAACCTATAAATTTTTCATCTTGATAGAATGGCCTTCACCTCAAAACCCCATCTGTAAAGTTTGGCACCGATATTTCAACCCGTTTTGAAATGAGAGCTAAAAACGTAATTTTGTAATCCCCATAGAATACTTTTTAAAATTAAAATTGGTCGACCAAAATGGGCATATTTTCGCTCATAACATACAAACCAAACATCCTTTAGACCTAAAATTTCACAGGGTAAATGAAAAAAATAGTAGCTTTCTTCTGATACCAAAATTTTGACCACTTCTGGTAAAAACTGGGGTCCCTGGGGACGAGGCTATTAGTGATCGGACCATAGACCTTTAACAAACTCTTTGCTAAAACTTAAAGCTCACTTACCAGAATTAAAGGTGCATTTCATGATCCTAGCACATCTATTTTGATTATGATTTACTAGATATCATCAAGAAAAGGCTATTTCCAAAATGTTAGTTGATTCAGATGTTGCGTTTTCATGTTATGAGTGATTTTTTTGTATCACGCTGCCCGATTGGCCACTGCGTTGTAATTTCTGTCCGTCTGCGGACAGAAAATACAAAATTACAAATTTCTTCTAAAGTAGATTGAATCATGCAGGTAAAATTAGGCATATATATTATACTTGACCTAACAGTTCAGATCATATCAAAATCTCAATTTCTTTGAGGTTATTTGGGGGGAGGGAGAGTTTGTGGATCATGAAATGCCCATTCAAGTCCTACATTTAGAATCTAAATGCTTAGATATTTTTATATAGTGTTAAAACAACACTTGTTAATGCTTTATTTAAATGCAAGCTTTCCAATTATACCTTACTTTTAAAAAATGAAGTGGTACTTTTGCAAAACATTTGCCTTCTTTTGGTGTTGTTCAGGTTGTTGCTTGGCTTCCCTCCATTAACAAAGTGACATGCATGCTACTTCTATATGACAGCACCCTATCAAAAGGGGTCTAACTGCAGACCTGGGTTTAAACCCGGGTTAGTCCTTCATAAATCAACCTTTTTTCTTTCAACATATTCTGAAAGAACAGCTGAGAAATCCTTTTGCACCACCCCTCAATTCCACAAAAGAGGCATAAGATCCACGTTTTGCTATTTTTTGGGGATAAAAGGTCCAAAATTCAGAGAAAATTTGACAAGAATTTCCACTTTTTGGTGATGAGGTGTTCAAAATGGGTCATTTTAGGGAGTTAGCTCCACCTTTACAAAAAAGTCCACTATTTCGAAGCCTCCCACACCCCCCAAATAAATTTTGTAAAAATCGATGACAAACAGAATAGAAATAAAAAAACTTTTCCTCTGACCACACCGCATTTGAGAGTTAAAATTAGCTGGCGTCCAATAACTGGGCTCCAACGGTTGTGTCCTAGATATACGGTATATAGTACACTGTAATAGATGGGTGTATTGCCAAATGCTATATTAGGGCAATAAGGATCGCAATTCTCCACACATTAAGAAGATAGACGATTAAAGGGACGAATTTAGATTTCTTTAGATACGAGCAGGAACCAATAGCATGCAACAGAGCCATTCATGATCCCCTCCCCGTCTTACGAGAAAGTGACCAAAATCAATGGAGTTGTTGCAAAAGTGGCAAATGCGATGCAACGGATCTGTCAATTACTTGCCCTACATATATCCCAGTCAAAAAGGCTCGGTAAGAAAGCCCTGGGAATTAAGATTAAGCGAACCAGGGTGTGTGATCTTACTAGAATAGAATAAACCAAAGCAGTACCCTGGGATCTATAGGTGTTGAGACACGGCGGGTGGTGGATATACAAAAACAAAAAAGTGTTCGGTAGCAAGACCGAAATTTGATATACTTTATCCATTTAAAAAAAAACTACGAGTGTAATACTAAGGGGTGGTATATACTTTAAAATCAAGTGGTAATACGGCCTGCACCATATAAATGCTATATGTATATTAAGTGGTTGGAATCAGAGGAGATCAGAGGCGAGTAATAAGTACTAGGAGGACCAGAGGCAGGGATGGGATGGGGTTTAATAACTGCTAATGTCCGTTGCAAGCAGTACCTGAAGCTGCATTTAAGAGACATTGCATCTCAGTAGAGCACAGATCCTGGATGACAGTTAAAGTTCTGTTTATTTTCGGCACAAAAAAGGGATTCTTGAAATTTTGCTGCACGAATAAAGCTTAAAGGAACATAACAAAATAAAGTCATTCTGCATCAAGACTTTTTCCAGACGCGACTGCCAATTTCACACGTTTAGCAAAGACGAAAATTTGTAACTTGAGTGTGTCGTCGATATAGACCGCCTTACAAACTATATTACCGTTTTGCCCGGGAAATATATGCATGGTATGACTAGACACACTCGTAAACGTGTTAGCCTATGGTGGTTTGGGCAAAGTAAGCCTATTGGTTCTTGGAGAGTGTTTTGGACAAAATAAGCGGATCATACGAAAGCTAAGAATCTAAGAAATCGATCAGTCTAGTTTATATTTATGAACGGAATTCCTCAACGACAGTATATTACAGAGGATGAAACTAGATTAAAAAATCTGTCAATGGATAATGTGGGCCATTGATTTTTGATTAGGATTACATGTTAAATACTGGACAAGGCAACTTATGTACTAAAAGTGCAACGTGTTGCTCAAGATGGATTATGGACGAGTTAGGAAAGCTAAGGATATCAGACCTTTAACCATAAGACTTTGTTTATCATTAGTGAGGTTTAATGTTCAAGCCAAAACAAAATATTGAAAGGTGAGGATAATCACTGGATTTGGTGTACAATCCCTAATCCCGAAAAAATGCTTCTTGCGGCCTCTCCCACTTGTATGCGAGATGTCCGGAATAGTTTTGTAATGAAGATAACTGGTCAGGGCAACTTGGGTATCAAAGTGGATCGTGTTGTGGCAGTGTTTATTTGAGTTTTCAAATTCAGGGGCTAACTGCTCATGAATGTAGTGTGTATTGTAAAAGGCACGGTCCGGAACAAAGTGCAGTAAAGCAGCGCATAGGGTCGAGTGGTGGGAACACGAGCGATTCAGGCCAGATAAGGCGAAAACACGCAACGCGTAAAAAAAACAACACCTCATTCAAACTCACACATGCCAACATACATACACAGACGCACATACAGATACAGACGTCCCAAATTCTAGACGCACATACACAATCGTGTAACAACCGTACACATCTAACACACGTGCCATAATAGAAATAAATTCACACATAAAAACACACCCCAACAACATCTACACTATGCGCGATCACACGGACAACACGCCACAACACCCGAATAAAACAAACGCCCCAATCACGCCATCAAACAAATCGCACCACGTACGCGGACTAACAACCACGCCGCAAACTCACACTTGTCACAATCATAAGAGTCACTCACATCACACACGCGCGTACCAATCAAAAACACAAATAAGCTCACACAATCAGTCGCCATACGGATATACACACACGACATGTATATTAGGTCCCAGTCAGTGTGTTGGTGACAGTTTTCTAGATTTAGGTCAGTAATCATTCAAACGCTTCCTACGGGTGCGCGCACGAATCGCGCTGTTGCAACTA
This sequence comes from Ophioderma brevispina, assembly GCA_023653785.1. Taxonomy (NCBI): domain Eukaryota; kingdom Metazoa; phylum Echinodermata; class Ophiuroidea; order Amphilepidida; family Ophiodermatidae; genus Ophioderma; species Ophioderma brevispina. The sequence continues at coordinate 7,437 of JAMKCH010021276.1, read as the reverse complement.
CACACACAAACACAATCATCACACGCACAATAAACACAATACATACAAACACACACATCAAACCAGTGTCACACAGGCAACCCAAAGCGCACAAACACGCACATTGCAAGCACTAACCACACGTTAACCCCAGAACATAAACGACATACGACAATAAACACTTAAAGACAAACATGCACATACAAAACCCACATGCATGCAGACTAACCCACAAGTGCACGGCATGCACACAATTTCACTACACGCACTCTACAGGACATGAATTTCACACACGACCTATACAGACATAAACACACTAATAATCGCACGCGCACACACGCGCAACGTACCAAACCACACAGAAGAAGAAACACCACATTACAACGCTAACGTGAACCGAGGACGACACGTGTACAGATCGCCACTTTACAAGCAATCTCATTCACGCCCATCAGCACATGAACGTACACCCCACAATCTTACACACGCACCTACAGACATAAACACAATCACCACGCAACCTCCAGACATAAACGCACACTGACGGAACAAAAACACCCACAGGAACTGCAGACGCAACGCAATGCACAGCATGCACATTACCATCTCAGCACGACAATTACAAACGCACGTGCACGGAAAAACCACACGGTGCACCAGCTCGCACATGCAAGCTAATCTCACACACGCATACACTACAGCCATTGAGCTCGAAACTACCCACACAATCACCCACACACCACCAGACATATGAACACAATCACAAACACACACCCACATTCAGCCCACGCACAAAAACACACGTGATGCAGTCATCGAACTATGCTGTGTACGCACATTGTCAAGCTATCAACACCCGCCACCTACAGACAAAACGACACACATAACACAGAGAACATATCGAAAGACACATTTATGGCAAAATCAACACCCGTGCACCGCATGCACATACAATCTCACGCGCGCACCTACACACACGAATTCACACACGAACCCACAGACATAAACACACGTTATAATCGCACTTACGCGCAATCCCCAACACAGAAACACGCAAAAACAAACGCACGTGAAGGTGCGGTACATCCACTGCGTTGCACAGCAAGCACATGCAAGCATTCTCACTAAATCGCCCTACTCAGACAGGAAACTCACAACAAGCAAACGAATCAATTCACTAAGCACATAGAGACAAAAAAAAACAATCACACCGTCACAACACACACCCACATTCAGACATGCACACACCAAAACCACACGTTGCACGCTAGTCAACCACATGCGCACGCAATGTAATCTAGCTAGCACACGCACCTACAGACTATAACGCTCTCACGCACACACAAAACACGCAAAGTTACAAACCCTGACCACCACAAACACGCACATACTAAAGCCACACGTGCACCCATCAGACTGAATTCACACACGTCACCTACAGACATTAAACACCAATATAATCGAACGTGCACATACAAACACAGAAACATCCGCATATACAAAATCGCACGTGAACGAAGACACCAACACGTGCCACGCACGCACATGCAGGCAATCTAACACAAGCACCCTAAAGAATACATACTCACACACACGCACACAATCACATCCGCACCTACAGACAAACAACTTCACACCCACAAACATACACACCCACCTTCACCGCACGCGAACACACCCGTGCACGTAGTCAACCACATGCGCATGCACATGCAAGCAACGTAACACACGCACGAGACATGCACGCAGACAACCACATGAAGCACAGCACGGTAAATACAAGCAATCTAACCACGCACCTACAGAGCCCACACTCACAAACACAACTAAACAAAACACGTACTACAACAGACATAAACACCTAAATCCCCACACATCAACCATCACAAGACGCACAATCTGCACACCCCCACCTAGCGACCAAAACCATAACACTCACCAACACACTCACAAACACACACGCAACCAAACCCAGCCGACGCGGCACTTTGGAAAACACACACACAAACATACACACAATGGCGCAGCGACATAACATACACAGCGCACGATTAAAACCAGTCCGGGGTCGGACAAGCGTTCATAGCATTGAAGCGGAGCTCAATTCACCACTCTACACACACACACGTACGTGAATTATCACGCCAACACCCCGCACGTGCAAACACGCACAACCTCGATGTTCCACGCACCACCGCAGTGTTTCTCTCAGCAGCGACGACTCATCTCGCACCCAGGCGTCAAGGCTCGCGGCTAGAACTACATGGTTAGGGTTAAGTTTTTAAAGAATAGGATTTAGGGAGTTTAGGGTAAGAAGGCGGGTCAGTGTAAGAGTTTTTGAGTTATTAGGGTTAAGAATATGCGGGCTGGTATGATTACGCATTTGGGTGGGGATACAGCGGTGAGGGCTCACGTGTACGTGTATGTTATAATACAGTTGCATATAACGGAAATGCGAAATGTTCACTCTTTATTTGCCCAGCCCATGTGTCAATTTGCAATAAAAGATATTTGTTTACTTGTAGCTGGACCGTCAATTGGAGTTCTGACCAATAGCTTTACAAACAATGCAGGGCATGTGTTCTATCTCAAGGACACAGGTTATTTACTGGGTAATATGATGCATGTACATATCCCGTGCATGAGATGAGAATGTGACGACGAGTGCCTTGTGGGGAATTATTAATCTCAATCAGACAACCAAGGGTCATTTTTAGCACACAATCCTTTAATAATAAAACGCAAAATGGCAACAATGCAGAATTTGCACCCTGGGCATCTTACCCGAGGAGCACAAATACCTCCGAAAGTTTCCAAAAAAACACCTTTACTTTGACATATGCTTCTTGGTGCTCTTATGGCACAATTAAAAAGCAGTCTGCACAATGTGCTACAGGCGCAAAAACTGTGGTGCTAATCGCCAACGGCGATATTAGCTCTAAAGATTGTCGATTCGAACAGCCAATGTGTGTTCGGTACTTTCATTCAATCGCGATGAGAGCTTGAATTACGAAGGCGTGCAGCCGACCCGCCCTATTTTCCAATCAAATCACTTTGTGTCTCAAGTTAACCATAGTCGGATATGCACAGATCTCAGCTATTTGAGACGCGAATTTATTTCGTCAATCAAAACAATAAGCGATATATGAAATTATGAAACAGCGTGAGAAATGAATACTACTTTGACGTGAGAGGTTATCCCATATTTTTCACCGGAAACATTTAGCCCTGGGTGCGGGAGAAGCGCCCTATCACTCGAAATAATTGTAGCACGCGTGGCCGCGGTGGCCAAAGCGGCCAGTTTCATGGGTGTTGAAGGGAGCTCATGTTGGATATTCCCAAGCAGGCATAATATGTAGCGGACGTAGGCGTTTTCTGTGATTTAGGAAAGCCAGAGTTTGCAATTCTCTTAAGTAGCCGGGGGCGGGGCGAGTCACTAACCCGATGAACCTTCTTGTTTCTATACCAAGTCCCAGAACCACAACCATCAGCAAGATAGCTCAAAAGAAGGTTGGGACGGCTCCGTATCGTCCCCCTTGCTATTGATTTGTCGGTGCCTTCCCCTAAGTACAGGAAAATGGTACGCTTACGAGTGCGCGAAACATTACATCTTTTAAATGGCCTTTTTCATCACAATTTTAATGGCCAAAAAATGAATTTCATGTTACCAGTGAAATCATGTCAGCAAGTTATGGATATTAAGACGTCTCTTTTTTTGTTTTTAAATGCCTTAATTAAGCTTTTGCTGTGTTCGCTTTGTGGTTCTTTTTGATTCGGAGATTAAGCTCTATTTTTAATTGGGTGTGTTTGTGTGAACGTAAATTGTAGGGTTTTTTTAACACTATCTTACACGTCACTAATACAGTCAATCGTGGATGCATGTAGATTGACCCTTAGGCGCCCATCTATTCAATGACTATCCATATACAAACTTATCTACCGTGTGTGCCCGGAAACTATTATGCATTGTATGGCTTAATCTAAACGTTTTTATGGTGGTTTGGAGCCATAAAAGGTGACACCTATTGTTGGAGTATGTTGTGGGACAAAATAGTCGTATAACGTAAGTTGACTTAAGAATCTAAGGAACATCGATTCCAGTCTAGTTACACACTTTATGTGATACGGAATTCCTCAACGACAATCTCAAGGACTGAACTAGATATAAAAATTGTCAACGGGATATCGCCTACTTGCTTTTTGATTAGTGATGACATGGTTAAAATACTGGAACGGTACCTCTGTAAAAGTGACGTGATTCCAAATGAAATTTGGCATGTCTAAGAAAGACTAAGGAATCGAGTTAACATAAGCTTGTTTATCTTTGTGAGGTTTAATGTCATGGCAAAATTATGAGCTGAGGGAATCACTAGTGTGTACAAAAACCCTATACCCGAAACATGTGCTTTCTTGCTGTGCTTGTGCGTCTATACTTGTTATTTTGGAAAGATGTTCTGCAATAGTTTGTAATGATGGTATGTCTACAAAGTTGTGGGTTGATAATTAGACATCATAGATGGGTCTTCTTTTATTGTGTAAGTTGCGTGGAGATCGGGTGTCTGAAGTTTTTTGGTGGACGGTGGTTGTAAGCACACTATTTAGCAAAAAAACTTTTTTATTGCCTTATGGATAGCAAATGATTGCTTTTATTTAAGGGAAAAATTAAAAGATATTTCTAATTTACCACAAAGTCCAAAATTTTGCAGGGCCTTTTTGACGAGTTTTATTTGCATATCTGTGAATAATTGTGATTGATTATGTTTAATTGTTGTCACAGATTACACTATTGCAACACAATATGAGAAGTGTGACTACAGACCAGAAGTTGATTTACAGAAATACTACCATTTTGCTGTTGCTAGTTAATACCATTACGTTCATTTGAAACCAAACCCAACCTAAATACAGCACACTCTAGTAAGTATACCAACATTCATCACCCACCCCAACACAACTTATCCAGTTAATTTTGTACCGATTAAACTGATAAGGTAATCCATGTTTCATGTGATGATTCTTGGCTGAGCCATGCAATTATTACTTGCTTGTAATGAAAATTGGACTAAAAAATATTTCTCCTCTTGTTTTAAACTCTTCTGGGCCAGTTTCTCAACTTGCTGGGCCAATTTTTTGGGCCATACAGCTTTACTGGGGTCACTGATCCATCCTGCTTTCAGATTATTGCACTTTTAGAGTTGTGAAAGTATGACAAGTCTGTCGATGCCTCACCAGCCTTGACAAAATAAAATTCAAAACAGAAACAAATCATTATGTTAAATCTCCTCAGTCTTTGTTCAGGTTGAAGTGTTTCTTAACACCCAAGATGGGCAATGCCATAGTATGCAAATGACATCACCTGATTGCTTAGAGCATGGTGTAACAACTCTATACCCAGGAAATCCTCTCGCTGGGGATTCGAGAACTCGTGATAGATATGGGACGTTTTAACAAAGATAAACCTTTTCTGTCTTTACTGAATTAATGGAAGTTAAAACGTTGAGTTGGGCTTGTAATCTAGCATTGATGGAGCGAAATGCCAGTGTGTAATGTGGGTCATCAGCATACAGCTATGGAAATAACAATATAGAGCAAAGTATATTGTGTAATTGATATGATAAAACAAAAGGGTCTGGAGTAAAATCAAATTTTCTGCTGAGCCCAGAACTGCATGTAGTGACAGGAAATCTTTGGGGATTCGATGACAGATATCAGCAGTACCACAATACGCTCTCAGGGCATAACTTACACACTCTCAACTTTAATTTCACTTCAATCAACATTGTAGTATTAAAGAATTAGCATTCCCTTAGTGCAACGTCAAAGTATTAAATGGTTAACATACCCCATCGGAGGAGTTGACATCAACATGCATAATGTGCTGATACAAATCTGTCGGAAAGAACTGGCATCCCCCAGAATGACCATGGTGACACTTACAAAAGTTCAATACAAAATATACAACCGATATTTTAAACAGGCTTCTTGGTTGTATCAGGCTTGCACTTGTTAAAAATAAACTGTAAAAAAAAAACAGGCATTTGACTGGCAGCGGGACTCAACTACAGCAAGAACGTAAAATAACTGGGCCGTTAAAAATTTTTACCGAAAACACATTGCGGGAACGTAAAAGAACGGCAGTAAAAAATCTCAGCTTCAACGTTATTGACGTTTTTGAATTGTTTAAACCAATATTAAGAATTAAAACGGTTATTACATCCTCTGACCAAGTTTTCACATTGTAGATATGGCATCATACAAAGTTGTATTTACGTTACCACGTAATTGTAAAAAAGTTTATTATTCAGGCAAACAATTTTGAGACAAAAGCATTAAACGAAAGGAAAACGTGAAGAAATAACAAGATCCAAACCAGTGTATACACTGTGTTTTTATAATTACTTAATCATCATATCGAATAAAACTTTAATACAAGTACCTTACATAGAGTCGAACCAGGGCATTAAGAATTACAAGTCCTAAACCTATACACTACAACTAATGACTTACTGATAGCAGATGAGATGATAAAATTAATTATATATAGTTATGGACCAGCCTGCGGTTACCATAAATCCAGTTATCTCGACACCGTGTTGCCATTTTGCTCGTTGCTCGTGTTAACCAATCATCCGGCGGCTAGGTTGTGATGTTGTGCTTGTTTGGCTTTTGTTTTATGTATGGCCCGTTCGCGCCATTCTTCCTTGCTTTCTCAAACGTTTCAGAAGGTCAGATTTTTATTCCGCTATTCAAGATTCAACTTTGAAATCTAGTTACGTGAACTTGCATGTGGATCATTAGGATTCGGATTTCAGTACAAAATCAGCCAAGTCATGCTCGGATTTATTAAAGAAGAAGAAGTAGATCTCATATGGACTTTCTTGTAGAACCGGCGTAATCATCATTAACTTGTCTGGACATTGTGCTATCAATGGATTTATAAGGCAAAAAGAAAGATACTCTTTAAATTGGAAGTTGTAATTACTGTTTAATAAAGGAAGTAATACAGACAGTATCTCTTAAATCTTGATATAATCCAGCGTATTTAGTTTTGGTTGCGATTGGTAACTCGCGTCGAATAACGCCATTGAATGTAAGGTGGCGTCGGTTCTACTGCTATATTCTGCTTTCAATAACTGTTTTGTGTTTGATCCCGTGTGCTTACAGATGTCAGAAACATTGTGCGGAGCCAAGTCGCAAATTTTGACGCAGGTTTCATTTACACCTACTTTGTGTTTATTCCGTATGCGGTAGTAAACATAGTTCCGGTGTCCACATGCCTATTTTCCATCTCAGAACTCAGTTCAAAAACGTCACGTCTGATTCTGCAAGATTCACGCTGTGCTCTCATTAGTTAACCTAGGATCTACGAAAGCTGGATGGATACCGTTGACGGGAGCTATAGACGTAGCGTTTTAAGAGGTTGGCAGAACCTTACTACAACCGGTGCCCTCCATGGCC
>JAMKCH010021275.1:0-33755 GCA_023653785.1 Ophioderma brevispina | reverse complement strand
CTATACCAATGCCAAAAATCCGCATAGGATGTGATGATGACTTCTAGAGTTATAAGTTTTTTAGAAAGCATTCATTCGGAACAAAAAATTAGCAAATTTATGCAAATTGTGCTATTGTTAAAAAACTACAAGTGTAAATTTTTGTAAAAATCATATGAGAGCTTTGGGACTCTTTCTGAAAATGATTTCTATCAAAAAAACGCAACAGTACTTTTTACGGTTCAGTGATTCTCCGGACATTTCATCTCAGCCCTAGAGATTCTATCCGGCATCCCGGAAATAATGACAAACAAAACACAATAATGCGGGGAAGGGCCATGCAACAAGAGGACTCGCCATGAGAGGGGCTATACACAGCGTATACAGGGACTGTAGGAAATGAAGTTTTAATGACTCTGGCGAAGGTTAAGGTTATGGTCCTTTTTGCATGGCCAGGAGCAAAAACAGCCGATAATTGCATGTACATGGGGAAAAGGGGGGCGGTTATTGCAGGGTGCAGAAACAAACAAACAAAAAAAAACAGTAGTTATATAAAATCAAATAACTTATAAATGACAACAAAGCAGCATAAAAAAATGGGTTACACCTTCATTAAAGGTGCGTATATCTTTTGGGACCCCATTTTACCGGAAGTAGTATCGATTTTGATACCAGATAAATGCTGTGTTTCTCCATTTCATTCCCAAAAATATGAAGAAACAAAAGACTACCATACAATATTGCACAGTCGTGAATATGGCCTTGCAATCATGATAAGAAAATTTTTTGCTTTTACCATTCAAAAGCGCAAAGTTTGGTTCTACGATACTGGTGGGAGTGGCAGGTGCCAGGATTTTAAGTAGTAAGAGAAAAGAACAACCATAGACATAAATCGGAACAAGCACCTTGCAGATATTTAAAATGATCAATTCAAGATCAAATATGAGAACCTAAGAAATTTGTGCTTTTCCATCAAAAGCGCCAAGTTTGTTTCCTACGATACTTGGTGGGGAGTGGCAGGTGCCAGACTCTAAGTAGAGAACACAATAGACATAAATCTGAACAGGCACCTTGACAGATAATAACATGAGCCATTCAAGATCAAATAGAGCACCGAACCCATATATCATTTTTTTAAATACCACAGCACGTGACACTCTTATACATAGGTTCCACCAATCTAAAATAATGATCACCTTCCTAGATTTCAGGTATTTCAGTTTATAAAGTCCCAGATGGGCAATCGGTTATTGGGAAGAAGAAACCACAGACAAAACTTGAAAATTGCGACCAGGATTGATTTCTCTGGCAACGTGATGAGGAGAATGAAAAATATAAATCGCAATTGCCCAGGTATGCATCCAGTGTGATCCTATTTTGGGTGATTTTTTCCTTCCCCTTTTGGATATTTGGGGAAAGAAATGGGTTTTAGGCTAACAAAATATATGCAAATATAGAAATATCACAAACTGTAATCGTGACTGAGGAGAATAAAAGTCTAAAAACGACAATTGCCCAGGTATGCTCTAGGCTGTCCTATTTTGGGGCGATATTTTCCTCTTGATATTTCGGCTGAAATTGGGTTATAAATGCAACTAAAGAAATGATATGTAAATGTAAAAAATTCACAAATTGTATTTGAGTTACAAACTCATTTTATTAACACAATTAAAGGTTGTATCTGCACAAGTGGTACTTTTTAACCTTTTTTGGTTCACTCTTAAAATGCCCTATTCAACATGGCATTCATTAGAACAATAAAAGTAGTGGGAAGAGGCCAGTACAATTTAGTTTAGAATTTATTTCAATTAAATAGATTGTGATGGCAATACAAGTAGCTATATTAAGTTAGACAGGACCCCAATCGTATACGTTCTTGTTATTGTCGTGGTTGCGTCAGTATATTATAGTACGCAGATAAACTGTTCAACATAGGTTTCTTTTTTCTTTTTTCTAACATCTCTTGTTTCTTCATTTAAGTAATAATGATCATTGAAATGTAGGCATGCTCTTGGCTTTGTTTGTCCAGCGAGATATGCCAATGAAGTCTCTAGATGTGTCTAGTTTTCTTGATGTATTTTGGATAAACAACACTTGTGTACATGTTAAATTAGTTGGAAAAAACCCACTCAAAATTGAAGTGAAATACAACTATGATGTTATAGAAGGCCCTCCTTATCTCCATTAATCTGGCGATGTCCTTTATCTTTCCGATATAGCATGTCCGGTGCTTCAGTTATGTCGCAGAATTTGACACTCGACAATCGTGTTTATTATGGATGTCATATTTGGACTAACGCTTCAAATTCAGGCAACTGTGCTTGACTCACAATCTACATTCGGTTCGAACCCCGCTTAAAGCATTTTTTTTTAAAATGTTATGTTAACGGTAAAGGGCTGTTTTCTATTGTTTGGATAATCTCATGACGATCTCGCCATAAGGTATTTTGGTCAAATTCAAGATAATAATGCTCATTGATATTAATCTTAAATATTTCACTTTACGGACGCTTTAAAATTTCAGTGGACTGAGACGAGCGATTGAAAAGAGAGGAAGATTTTGAAAGAATTTGTGAAGTGGGATGTTACATTTTGAGGATGACTGTTCTTCTTCTGAAAAACTGTAAAAGACCATGAGTTAATGCGAATGATACAAGGACAAGACGGGAATCTCGATTGGACTATGCAAAATGAAAACAACATATAGACTACTCTTCAGTAGAAAGCTTATAAGGATTGTAAACTGGACAACCAAAATGAAACTAAACAAGAAAAAAACAAAACAAAAGCAACCAACAAATTTAAGAACGAAGAAGAAACTGTAAAATTATGGTCGGTCCCAAATAAACATAAAAAACACACTCCACTTACATTTTTAGCTGTAACAACCCGTTATATACTTTAGAAGGGGGGGGGGGTTGTGATGCTACATATTTTCAAGTAAAAACAAATATAATAAATTCGGACCTAACACCTATTTATCCCTCGCTAGTGAAATCTAGTTCCTCTTCCAAAACCTGTTTTGACTAGTTAGTTGGTAAGGAAGCGCGTGCTTAGTACTACGAAGCTCGGGGTCGAACCGGCAGGCGTACACATTGTTGTTTCAACTACAAAGTGCCGTGGCCATCTCCAGGGAAAGATTATATATATCTATATATATATATTTTTTTTTCAAGATGCACATATATTGTGATACTAAAGTGAGATATAACGATGTATGTTCCTTCAGATGGTATGACATATCAACTCCTCAGAAAAATGATAATGTAATTACGTTTACGTTATTTTCCAAAATGATGTTATAAGTGATGATGAGTATCGCCGTATAAACGTTTATGAGGGCATCGAAGGTATCGGTAAATAGGGGGACTGATTTTGGGGGGAAAAAATCATCAAATGATTCCTGCAGCCAACACAAATAGCCCCCCCGGTGTTTTACTGGGACACATTTGCTTCGCTGACGCAGGCCGTCGTTCATTTCAAGTGAATCCGTGGACAGAGCGTAAACAACCGACAAACTTGTTCAAAACGACAGTAGCCTCGGTTTACCTAACCGATATGAATGCTCTTTACAGAACTAAAGATAATGAACAAAAAGATTTCAGATGATATAGATATGTTAGATGTATGTTCCTTAAAAGTTCAAAATGACGGACACAATCAGAGGTCATTTTTTACTCACATGTAGTATTCAAATCAAATTGAATAAGACCACCTAGTGTTTGGATGTGAAAGTATTGAACGAGCAAAGGAGGGTTATGTATTTTCCAAGAACGCTCTATTGTACGGTTGAGTATACCAATAATTACTACAATTCTAACTTAGGTTACCTAATGCACCTATATTTGGAAACAAGATGGTTTGAACGAGTAGAAAAACGATATATGCCCAATCTATGTAAATTTCTACCCAAGGTGTGACTTTATTACCGAGGTTTACGCTTCAACGTATTATTGTTAAACCTCTTAGAAATATGATTTTGTACAGTATATATTTTTCGCATTTGAATTATAAAATAGTAATCATAACATGACAAGCTCATTGAATTCCTAGCCAGGCATCTCCTTGTATTTTGAGGTATATTTTAAAGTGACAGAGGAGATTTTTGAGATTAGAATTCTCTCAAATTTCAGGATCGGTTGTAGCCCACCTACCGAGACGTTTCGAAGGTTTATTAGACAAACCGGTGCAAATAAAACCTTTGAAAACCTTTTTTGAACTTGCCTGCTATAATAATCGTTCCCCATAGAAAACCATGTTGGACTTTCTGTCGTGCACGACAGACGAAACTACTAAATCATCATCTTATGAAATAAAAAACGGAGTATCGGCTTATTCACTTCGGGTGTATCTAATACATGGTAAGAATTCCAAATATGTAAAAAAAACCGGGGTTCGATGAAAAATTGGGGGCGCCACTTCCTGGAAATCTCCTCATGTCTCCCTTTTTGGTTTAAAAAAAAAAGGAACACATCATAACGGTTCTTTGAAACCCAAAAGCCCAGCAAGGTGGGCCATATTGAAATTAGCGGTGAATACAACCGTTTGAATTTAGGAAAGAAACACGGATTCATAAAGATTCTGCAATTGCAGTACGAAACCTAACCCTATCGTCACGTGGCAATTCTGCATACGTTATAATACATAGGTCAGTGGCTTTAGAGATGACGTCCCAAATGCTTGCAGGTCATTCGGAAAGTGCCTTTAAAAGGATACCAAAGAACTAGGCTTGTTTTGACTAATTTAGATGATTTTTTCATGCTGATTCTGATAATTTTTAATTTGTAAAACTTAATTTTGAATTTTTTAAAACAAAATTGACAAATAGACTTGGTCGATAGGAGTCGCTGCGGTTCAAATAATTAATGTTACAGGAATAAAAATATCTTACGTGAAAAGTATTAACATGTTAACTTAAGGTAATTATCAATTGAGATTTACTAACTAAATCTGCAAAACAAAAGAGTTACTAATACAAAACAAACCTGTTTACTCACACCCGTTATAGTAATAGAAAAGAGTCCATAGTCGCTACTGTAGAAAGGATTTGGTACTGATGACGATGATTACGATTATTATGATAATGACAGCCAGCTGGCCATGTAATGGTCGCGGTGTGGGCGTATCAATGGTCGGGAAACGCAGTGTCACGAATCTTTTTAATAGTGGTAGTCAACAACGTATACTCGATGTAAATTTCGTTAGAAAACAACAGCAGTTTGCAAGCCAAAAAGAGAAGTGAGCTGTAATTTTCGTTCTGCCTTGATTCTTCATCTTCCAAAAGAATAATGCACTTTTTTGCATTGACGTTACCATTTTCCTGTTATGGTTGTCCGTATCAACGCAAAGTTAGCTATGCAAAGAATATTTCTGATCTGGTGACAAAATCGAGCGATCGCCAACATCGGACAAGACACCCCTCTACATTGGAGGGCTTCTACCATTCAGCGGCAGCCTGGGATGGCATGGTTTGGTTCCAGCAACCGAGTCGCTCTAGAACAAATCAATGAAAGAGAAACATTCTACCTGCTATGAACTCAAAGTTATTTGGCATGATATACTCAGGTTATCATTGAAGGTGTTGCAAGTATTTATTTTGTTTTCTTTTTTGAGGATGTTTATCGCTTTTGTTATTTGTCTATTTTGTTTTGCTCGCTGTTTTGTTTGCCTCTTTGTTTTCTTCATTATTAGCATTTCACCAACAAGAAAAATTGTGGACTATTTTTCAGATTATTTTTGCCAACAATAGGTTGATTCTTCTTGTCAAAACTTGGTGATATTTTTGTGTCCAAAGCAAAGATTTTTTTTAAGGTAATGATTATTATCATCTTCAAAATTCATGAAATTTAAATGTAATACATTAAGACTTGCCGTAAAATATTTTATTTAGAGCATAATTTTCATCACTGCCATGGTAAAAAAAAAAACGGCGGAAAAGTTATTTTCATATCATAATGTATTCGTTTATTAACATATGACAAACCAACCTCTGTTCGTGTGTGGTCAAATCAAGTTGGAGGAAATGATGAGATGATGTTTAACGAAGTACGTAAAATCTATTTTAAGTATCTAAAGGATATATCTTTGCAAAAACTACAATATGGCCCAACAAGTCGTTTTGTCAGTTTAAACCGGTATAAGATTTTCCCTGCCCAATGACGATATATATATAATATATATATATATCTATATATATATTATACAGTATATATATATATATATATATATATAATATATTAATATTGGATACAAATGTTAAAATTTCAAAAAACTCAAAAAATAAAAAAAATAATGTGTTAAAGTGCAAAAGTTCAGATTAGAAAACCCAAAATATAAAATATAAACCACACCTATTCTTCCTAATGTAAATTCTTTCAAAGACAATGCCTACTCTTCACTATACGGTTTTACCCCCATCTCAATTGGACACCCCTGTCAATACATTGATGAAGGTTACAAATTTCAATATGTCTACATTTGTGAAAATCACAGATACCTAATGAAATTTTGAACAGTAAAGTGCGAGTCTCTCTGGATCACAAAGAAAGACTGGACAAATGACCTCACTGTTTTTGCTTTGAAACAATAGTCCAGTTATTTCAGACTAAGTTTCTTAAGTCAATCACCGATACCTAATGAAAAGTTTGAATTCAATTTCCAGTTTTTGAGTACCCTTTGTTACACAAAAAAAATTGTGGGAAAATTAGGCTAACATAATCATATTATTCCAAAATCAATATTGCCCAATAAACATACATAAGCTTTATAACAATGAGAGTACAGTTTATTACATTATACATTGTGCCCAATAAATCGTTTTTTTTTCAGACCCCATCTTAAAACGTATATCTATTTAAACGCCTCAGTAATCAAATTAGAAGAGTAGGTAAATGATTAACATAATTAATCCCACTACCCAGGTACAGTAAATGCATGTAAGCATAATTTTGAATTACGTAACAGTGCCTTTTGGGGGCTATACAAAGCCATACGTCTGTTGTTTGTTCCCTTTCCCTGCTACAAGCCTGTGTGAAACGAGCCCACGTTTTTCAGAGTTGGTTGTTACCGTTACAACAAAAACACAGAGGTTCCTTAGGCCATGCCTCGTCCAAAGGCACTGTCATTGCTTGCATTCCGATCCGACGGGAAGGACACAAACAAGCCAAATTCGCTGATTTCCTCTGGATATCGCAGAATGCGGTGTGTAAAATCATCAGACATAATCGAAAGGTGGATCATTTGAGGCCACGAAAATCCCCAAGACGACCAAGATTGACTTCCAGACGAGGTGATCGCCGACTGCTTCATATGTGCCGTACAGCCCGGAAAATGCCAACGAGCCGTCTTCGTCGTTTGTGGAGAAGACCAATAGAATTAACGTTTCCCACCAAATTGTAAATCTGAGATTGCTTCAACATGGTTACCGAGCAAGACGAATGATCAAATGTCCACGCCTAACCGTTAACCGTCAAGATGGAAGACAAAGGGTTCGTCGTTTATGTGGTGAGAACCTCCGAGATGACTGTATTCAGGAATCGACTTAAAGTGGTGGCGGCTCAGTGATGATATGGGCCTGTATTGATTATGGAGGGAAAATATCACTGGTGGTGCTAGATGGAAACATGAACGCCGTCGTGTATCTAGCCATTTTGGAAAACCACTGCCTGTCACACGAAAGAAGGGTTTATGCAAACAATTTTAGGCTGCAAGACGACAACGCCACGCCACACAGGGCCGCTGTAGTGAGACAATTTCTTGAGGCAGATGGGGTGGAGCAGATACCATGGCCTGCATGAACAGTATCGAGAATGCTTGGGATGTCTTAGGCTGAGTCATCAATGACAGCGACAATCTTCCTCAAACTTTACATGAGTTAGCTCGGGCTCTGACCGATGAGTGGGACGCTCTGTCCATTGGCATCATAAACGACCTTGATGATAGTATGGCGCGACGTCTTGGTGCACTTATTCATCCCAGGGGTGGCCATACTCAATATTATTGACTGATTGACATTTAAAACAGTACTTTTGCACATTTCGATGTATGAAATCACCCTAAAATGTGCTATCCGTACAACTGACTGATGTGAAAAAAGTGAAAATCCTTGCCTTAAATACCCTATTTTGCGTTCAGGCAAAGGACCACTTCGAAAAAGGGTTAATTGTGGAATACGTTCATGGTGATATGTTCGGAAAGAGACTGTCAATCAAGTTAGTATGGGGGAATCTATATACATTTATTTATTTATTAAATTATTTATTTATTTCTATTTTTTGCTAACATTCCAGCAATAGCAGCAGCATCAGTCAGCAGTAGCAGTAGAATTAGTAGTAGTAGTAGTAAGTAGGTATGTAGTAGTGTAAAAATTAGTAGTTTAGTAATTAGTAGTTAGGATAGATAGCATTCAGTGCAGCAGCAACAACTGCAGGCAGGGCAAGAGTAACAGCAGCAGCAGGAGTAGGGGGGTAGTAGCATCAGCAGTATGAATAGGAGGAGAAGGATATCAGTATAGTAGCAGCATCGAAGCAGGCAGAAGTATTGTGAGTCTTGCGTGACCGACAGCGAAATCGGAAACAGTTCATTTCCTTTGCAACAGACAGATCTACTAAAGTAGAAACCATTTTATAATACCATACAAATAATCGAAGAATTAAATGTCACAAACCAATAATGCCTTTCAACTACTAATGCTTTATGACACTCGACAGATGCACAAAATAACATGGTCGATATGAAATTAAGCAAACCATTCCAAAAAATAAATAAAGTAAAGGTCGTAAATTCTGTACACTTTGTAATGACATAACAAGTCATCAGATTTTAATGGACGTTTTTTAGGTGATCGGTCCGAGCAGCTGAAAGATCAATCAATCAATCACTCAATATTTTTATATCATATGGAACTAAAGTTGATTGGTATGATAAATGACCATCCTTTTTCTGGAGTTGTTTGTTGGCAATTGCCCGGCCACTCAGGTGTCCTTGTCTTTCACTTGTCACTTCGTTCTCTTTGACATTATGCGTGTGAAGTATCAAACGCTAAAGTAAAAGTAATGCTTCAAAGAACAGGTCATTCAAAAGATATTTGGGCAATTACTGCCACTCAGGCCGGAATCTATGTCTTTCAACTTGTCCTTCTTCGCTTGCACATTTGTAAGCTTGGGAGGATCAAACTGCTTTAAAAGTAAACTTCATGCTTCAAAGAACAGGTCATTCAAATATAGACCTATCAAGATTACTACAAGAATTATTGGCGTGAACTCTAATCGATAAGTAAGAACTCACTGGATGGGTTCACGGTCATTGCAGTACTCCTTGGGGCAAAAAAACACATGAACGTAACTTAGTTTAGATCACATATAATTACTTAGATTTTGAAATTCAAAACATTTGATGGACCAAAATAGGTTCTATATAGATAGAGGGCAAAACGTTCATGCGTAATCTTTAGAAATTCACCGTCTCGCATGTTTTTTGCCGACCACAAATAAAACATAGGTACCAACAATGAAAGCAATGGCTGGCCTCCTCTTCTTCCACATACTGTGGGTGCCGCTTTGGCATTCCCCTAATCGGTAGTGATCAAATTATTTATGTGTTAGAGGTGGCCAGGTGTATAATAGTGTACCTGGAATCCCTGGATCATGGCTCAGATAACTCTTTTTCCGCATAATGCAATGCGCGCCTAGGTGGAAAGATGTATTCATTGAGGCGCGTTTAGCGAGTTTACATCAATAACGACTGCTGTGTCATCATTCGTTGTTGGCCATGGGTAGGACAATGTAACCACGCCAAAGCCCCACGCCCACAACGTGATATTTTTGTCGGATTGTTTTTGTATCGATTGACATTATTTGGGATACAATCACCGCAAAACTGATAAATATTTCCGTGGCAATATCAAAGTCAGGCCCTCACGGACGACTGGTTTTGAATGCGTTTCACCCCTTGGCTGAGGACATCCAAGCCAAACATGATATTCGTACTGTGAAAAAATTGACATACTTTGCCACATTGCAATAATCCACATTTGCAATCATTTAGAGGTGTGTGGAGCTTGGACATAATTTTTTCAAGTCGCAATGAGGTTAGTAAGAAGATTTTTTTTAAAGATTTGGATCATATAAAATTTTTTTTTTTTTTTTTTTTTTTTTTTTCTGAAGAACAATAGTGAAGATCAATCCATACATTTAGAGAAGTTGATTTTTTTTTTTTTTATGAGAGGTTCATGATTTGTGTGTTGTTTGTTTTTTTTTTTTAGAATACGAATTTTCTCATAAAATGCACTTGCGTTGGTCTCGCATTCAGCCAACGAACGTTTCAACGGGTTCGCAAAACAGTACACAAGGAAAAATCCGCAAACTTGGTTTTGACTGCCGACGCGTTCAGACATTTGAGAGCTATGAGAAATGAATCCGCTCTCTGGACAGAGGGTGCCTCTCAATAGGAGTTTTGTTTACACAACGTGATTACATACATCCCTTTGTCTTAGCAAGATGAGTTCTATATGTAGATTGGCATCATTACTTACAAGGTAAAATACCAATAGCTAGCATGCAAGCAAGGTTGATTTAGCGATTGTCTACTTATCTACAGGAATTATCATGTGACTTATAGTCTGATTTTTTATTCGTGTCAGGTCATGCATATTGTCAGGAGGGTCCTGGTTTACTTGGAGGGATGTGTTGATACGAATTGAAAAGCCGAGATATAGTGCAGTAGTACATTACTAAGCGTAAAATTCCTTTAGTTGACAGATAAAAGCTCCAAAATTTGGTATAATGCGTTTTTAGTTAATTAAATTTCAGGATCCCTTTTGAGCTAAATCCGTAAATGGTATGTTGATAATCATCGTATTGTCGGGTCCAGTGTAGAAGGTGCAATAATTTGCTAAATAAATAAACTTAAATGGATTGGCTGTATGTTATATCTGGTGTTTTGCCAATAGACGTGTAAGTCAAATACTAACCGACATACTTTCTCTTTAAGAGGAGTATCGGGGATCTATAAGCCACACTCTTCTATTACACGCATACATGCCATACAACATATGTTTATCAAAAAAATTTACTGGTCACATCAATGACGGATTAAATCTTATGAATGGCAATCGATCTTCAGGTGAAGCCATGCACAGAATGTCACGGCATAATCCACGCCACATAAAATTGCATGCCTTTTCCTGGATAAATCGCAACCTCTCAACTCGGTAGAATGGAATCGTCGAAACCTTTTAATGAACTGACACGAATAAAAAATCACACCTCTAATAGGCAAAGGAATATGCATGTTTAATTAGCGAAGGGTTTAGCAACCAGTGTTTGGCTAATTGGCCTTAGAAACCACTTAGAGGGCGTAAACACGAGAGTCTCGTAGGGCATTACAGGGCTAAGTCAATTAGAGAGGACTAACTGTACACATATGTAACCCCATGATCTGATAACTCTAGAGTACTTAAGCAGTATACTACTATGTGTTTGTTTTTGGGGGGGGGGAGGTACACATCACACTTCAGATAATAACATAGAAAGACGTGTGTAAAATTAAATTTTGAAGAGAAACATATTTGCCTCAAAGAAAGTCATAAAATGAGAAAGGAAGGAGCCAGTGGAATAGATTATCCAACATAGAATTTAGTGTCAAAACTCTGTCGCCTTCGGTATTTTTTATTCGTGTTTTAACGTAATGAATGAGACTTTCAAAAAGATGTGACTAAAAAGCTATCGGACAGAAAAAAAAAGTACTCCATTTCAAACCTTCAGGGCTGTGTCCACCTACTTCCACTAAACTATATTAGAGCATTTTGTTTTTGATTATGTGCATTTGACACAAAATGTTTTCATGAAATGAATGCCTCATCGAAAATGAGGTCGATTTACTAAAGGAGTAATTCATGCATTTCTTGTGTCCACAAGCAAAAATATTTTGTGAATTCGTCAATATGTTATTTAGTAAAGATAATCATTTTGCAATGCAACATTTTATGCCAGAGGGTTCGTGTTGCCTTGCAAATCTGTAAATAACAGTAGGAACGACAGTGGCATTACTTCCGGCATTTTTTACAGGAACATGACCCCCGATATGACGTCACCAAAATCTTTAAATCAAAGGCTCAGATTGGAGAGCGAGTACTCTAAGAAAAATTTAAATATCGAAATGATATTCACAATTCTGTTAAATTTATGTAACTTACCCCGCATATCAGATCCTAAATTGATTTCCAGTAGACATTGGTAGAAATATGTGACATTTCGTGCTAGAGAAAATTACAAGCTAAACACGCCGAAAATACGACCAAAATGGGCGCGAAAGTCAGGAGTCAGAACTACAAAAAACGAACATATTTAGGCATGAAATTTACCATCAATGAAAATGCTACAGAGGTAGATCTTGATGTACATTAGTTGGTCTGACAAAATCGTGAATTATGGCATGCTAAGACGGCCATTCGATGTTGTTGTTTTCGATCTGAAAGTTGTTTGCATGCGTGACAATGACACGCAAGCATAACACAAGTAGATAAGAAACCTCGTGCAGAAAATGTTGTTGACGCTAGAAGAAAACCCGAGCTTTTATTTGTGTTTCTTGGAAACTTCAGAAGGACAAAAATAGGTGACTTAAGTTGTTAGTAATTATGGGAAAACTGTATCGTTTGACAGAAAGAAATGCCACTCTAAAAGATAAGAAAAAGCTTAATGACTGAATGAGGCTCGGCCAGTTGTATGGTAAAGGTGGATCCTTGGTGTACCCAATGGCGAGTGCCCAAATTGTGTAAAACGTGTTTGAAACGTGTTTACACAAATTTGGCACTCGGACGACCCTTAAAACTTGATGAAAGAAATCATTAAAGCCTATACACCATTCACTCTCTACTGTACATGTGCATATTGATTATTTCGTACAGATGTTACATGAAGCATCACGGTAAACTGCCTCATTCTACAGTGCGTGGACTTGATTTGGAAAGGGATAGGCCGCCCCACGCAAAATACGCCTACTCCTCAGCCCCACCAAATGAGATCGGACAACTAATAAATGATAGTAATAGAAGATAACTTGAATATTTAATGTTTTCCTGGAGCTGCCAGCGCACAGAGGTGTGTGAAAAAAGAAAGCGACCCTGTCCGGACTCGAACCCATAAACTCCGTATTCCTTGATAGCGCGCTTGTTAAGTGAGCTAACAGGTGGTATGTGTAGGAAGCGAATAGATCAACTCTATAGAGTTTAGAGTTCATCTTAGTTGACTATATGTCAACTTATTTGAAACCTGTTTGTAAACTGAATTTTCTAACAAGTTCGGTCATTACCATCGATAAATCTATCAGAAATGACATATTTTTCCCACTAATGTATCTAATCTGATAAAAATGGTCATTCTTTTTGGATTATATGCACATTCGCAGTACTTGAAAAATGTAAACATTGCAAAATTCTGACGGAATTCGACAGCATGATCAAGTCTAAATTGCTTATATTGACTCTGATAGAAAGCGATTGAAAATGTATATATATTTCTAGACAAAAGATAATATTTAAGACTTATCTGCAGTCGTGGTAATAATTGGTCCTCTCCTGTGTTAATAAGTAATCAATAAAATGCTAATGAAAATCCGCGCGAAAAAATCTCGTCTCGCACCCACGAGTGACTCATCCGCTCACCAAAAGTTCGAACCTTAAAAATTGACCTTTTAACGGCTCTATGCGTCGTTGGCGTTCCTACTGTAATACTTCATGAAAACACCGAGTCTACTAATAAACACATAATGGGCCATTTCTTCGGGATGTCAACCATGTGACAGAACTTTAGTTGCCTCCTGACAAAAAAATAATCTAGCATTGTGGTAAACATTATTTTTGGTTAGATTTTTGTCCAACCCTAACCAAGATTAATTTTCCACTTTTTCCACTAAATGACTGTAGGATAAGCAGAAGAAAAGCGCCTCGGTTTTGACATTGCGTACTGGACCCATTTTCACAAAATTTATATATAACTTTTAATGTGAAGTTTTCTGATCGAAACTTGAAAAACACGAAATGTTCATATTTGAAGAATGACACTATTAAGAGGAATTTTAAATGTAGGTTTCAATGGGAGATCAGAATGTTCTTATACAGCCCCTCCTCCCAAGAACGGGAAAGAGACTTATTATGCTGATATGTATTGACAATATCTCCCGGTAATATCTATCTAGTGGCTTCCCGTTCTTGGGGAAGGGGGGTTAATTTTAAACAATTTCTCCATCGAGGGTACATAAAATAGAAAAGAAGAGTATAACAAATTATTCCAAAGCATAATAGCTTTGTGCTCACTCTACCAAAGAACAACGTACACTGAATATCAGAACTCACTTGTAATGTTATTCATGAACAAAAGTTTGCACAAGAAACAATATTATGTAATAGTCCAACAGATTTTCTCTGAGCTCTGAACCATAGCCAAATTATTGTAACTCTGATTGATCATCAATGAATATAAATCTCAAGTGAGATTTTGAAGTAGTATGAATTATTTATAGTTTTGGGTTTGCTACTTAGAACTCAAACTCCCCTTCCAATTTTGATTTTTTAATGTATTTAGCTTGTTATGGCAGTTTTAGAGGAAAGCATGAATAAGTCATGAAAACCGAGTCTTATGTACACGTAATATAGCAAAATGACAATTCATCAGCCTAGTTACAACTATTGAGTATTGAGAGAAATAGGTAGACGTGGATGCTGCAAAACTTTCTTTGTTTCCTACAACGTTTCGGCAAAATCCTTCATCAGATAGATGAGACGATACGATCGACGTGTATGGGGTCGTGGCATGAATTGAACCATATATTGAACCATGGGGGAAAATTGAATAATTCATTAGGCTATAATGAGCTCTTTCGATCAAGAAGAGCATCGATAAGGCTAGTGAAGTTCCTAGAGCAAGTGCTCTTAAGTACGCGACCAAAAAGATGTCCCAACGTGTTCCTCTATTTACCAGCTATCATCCCGATCTGCCTCCTCTACAGAACATTATTGGGGGCATTGGTCTATTATTGTCTTTCCTGATGGTTGGTTGGTTGATTAGATCGAATGGCGCTTTCAGCAATAATGGCTATATGTGCCAATTACTATGTAGACTACAATACAATTACATAATTCAATTCGCATCAGAGTGTCTCGGCAACCAGTCTAAATTCTGTCGCCTACACAGAAAAAGCTTTTGGATTGACACACTAAACACGAACTGCCCTCAAGCCTCAATATACCGCCTGGGAATTAATTTACTTTACTTCAACGTATTTTCTGTCACCATTTTCTCTTTTGACAACATAGTTTAAAGGTGCGTGTTCCGATCGTCTTTGGGACCCCCCTGATTTACCCGGAAGTAGTATCGATTTTGATATAAGATGAAAGACCGTATTTTCTCATTCTCGTACTGAAATTTGAGCCCTTAAATCCATTTAGTCCAAGATATAAACAAAAAAACACCGTTTTAGTGATTATAGCACAGTATTGAATAGGGCTTTGCAACATGCATTATTGCGTCTACCATCAAAACCGCAAGATTGTTTCCCACGGTACTTGATTGATGGGGTGTATGTGCAAGTGCCCTGCTCTCATATCAAGTATAGAACACAATACACATAAATCGGAACAAGCACCTTTAACCATAAATTTAACAATGGTGGATGTGTAGTTGTGAGTTGAGAATATCAGTTAGCACTGAACCAATTAGTGATCAGTGATTTTTGTGGGTCATGGTTTATGTTTCGAAACGGTGAGTTTAAGTTTGTTTCTGAGAGGACGATGTTGGTGTCATCTGCAAATAAAATAAGCATGAGTGTGTTAGATATGTTTGTGATATCATTCTTGTAGATGACGAAGAGTAGCGGACTCAGTTTGGAACCATGTGCCCCCCCCCCCCAATTTCGGCGGAGGGTGAAGATTAAGTGCGTTCTGAGAAGTAACTTCCGTACCAGTCCAAGGCGACACCACGAACACATAGTGTTGAAGATTATAAAGAACAACATCGTGATCTATTGTGTCGAATAATATAAATAGTTTACAATATTAATAAGATTAGTTGTTAGTAAAAGGGGGCCATATAACGCCTCGGCCTGAAACCATACTGTGTACCACCAATGATGTTATTTTTGTTTAGAAAAGGGAAGAGACGAGTGTGGACATTTACTTGTGAAATTGTTCTAGTGTATAATGTCGTGAGGATCTTTACTTTTGAAGATGGGAATGACTTGGCTGATTTTTGGCTGAACGTTTTGTTAGCAATGTTGATGTCGTCAGTGACATCACTCTTACCAAGTTTTAGTAGGTGGCGCAATTAGTGCATTTCATCTTTTGTAATGGGGTGCCGGAAGATTGAGTTTTGTATGCCGTTTATAAAACCAATTGAATAACAAGCTTGCAATGATTGCGAAGTGAACCATGCGAAACATGCAGGTCAGGTCTGGAACATGATACGAGGTTGATTCGTGCTGATGTCACCACAGTACAAGAGTTTGAAAATTGTATCTCCTGTAGGTTGCTACCTTTAAGTAATTTAACTTATTATAAGGCTTGTTTGAGTTATAGACCCACTTATGTTTGTCAACATATCCCTTAATATTAAATTATGGGTAAACATAATATCGTGACACAACATACTTCATACGACTATTAGTACATGTGGAACTTATGTTTTTTTTTTGTGAAGATTTCATATACAATCTTGCAACCAAGGTTTTTCTCAATCAAAATTGTATGGGAATTCCAAAAACATAGGTGTCATTTTTTAAAATGTTTTCTTGGATGTATTCTAGGGGAAAGGTTTATACAGGGGTCAAAAAATAAAAAGGTTCAAAATGCATGTTGGAAAGCTTTCAAGGATTATAGAAAGGTATAGTTTGCCCTATCTGAGGGTTATAGTACCAGAGTTGCAAGGCAAAATGCGTTCAAGGTCACACTGGAGGTACATCAGTTTGTTTTAAAAATGGTGTCAAATTGTTCGTCTTACTGTACAGAAGCCGAAAATATACAGGTCGCATTGTCAATGACGTTTTGACGTGGTCCACAGGGTCTATGGTGGAGATTACTAGCCATATCTGTAAAAGTCTCACTTTGGAAGGTACAAAGTTTGTCCCTTATATAACACCCAAGAACACATTTTAAAAAAAATGACACCCATGATTTCAGATTCTCCATGGAATTATGTATTGAAAAAAAAAAAAACATTGGTGTTAAAATTGTATATGAAAAAAACTAAAACAAAACATCAACTTAATTATACCTCGGTTAAATATTATGCATTATATTAGCATTGAAGTTGTGTTCAAAACATTGGTGTTAAAATTGTATATGAAAAAAACTAAAACAAAACATCAACTTAATTATACCTCGGTTAAATATCATGCATTATATTAGCATTGAAGTTGTGTTCAAAACATTGGTGTTAAAATTGTATATGAAAAAAACTAAAACAAAACATCAACTTAATTATACCTCGGTTAAATATCATGCATTATATTAGCATTGAAGTTGTGTTCAAAGAAAGGTCTACATTTCATAAACATTCATTGCACTTGCAGTGTTGAGCATGTCAAACCAGCTTATCGTCTTGAATTTACACTGTTCTCTGCATCCGTTGGTACACACGAAACAGGATTGCACGGCATGCTTCTCCAGCCGGTGGAAGAGTGCATCGGGCGTTTCGAAAGCCAACCAAAAGTCTGGTGGGTTTGGCAACTAGTGCTAAAGTACAGTAATTAAATCTTGCGATTTATTTACTTAGATAATACATCTTGGGAAGTTGGGAGACATTAATTAGTGCCTAAATTACTTAACACCTTATACGCTGAAAGTAAACAATTTAATTTTATCATGACCGTGTTCTTAACTGTGTAAGTCTATAGGAAAGACCAAGGTGAATTTGAACTTTCTGAGAAAACACAAGATGGTATAAATTCGGATATATTGTGCTATAATTATAATTATTATTTTTTTCGAAGAGTGGCAATTGACCATATGCCCAAGGTCAATGTTCGGATATTAATTTTTGTTATCGGTATGTGGTTCGTACATAACCCCCATTGTATTAGTTTAATGTTCAAGCTCCCATGTAAAAGTGGCTATCTCGGATGGGGCTCTAGAACCCCTCCTAAGGCACTAACGGAAGTTTCTTTTTTTAGCTCGGGCACTTAAATGTTGAAAAAATTTAGCAAATATTAAAATATTTTGCTAAATAGTAATAATTCGATTAGATAGCCCAAACAGCATAAAGGACATGTAAGCAAGAGGTTCGTATGTGTGTGTGTGTGTGTGTGTGTGTGTGTGTGTGTGTGTGAGGGTGTGGGTGCTGTGGATGAATGAATTTTCACCGTCAAACGTGGACGACACACACGTGACTTTTCAAATAAATGTAGACGCAAATTTCCGAGGATGTCCTCGGTTGACAGGGAGAGCTAGCGAGTTGGAAAACTGTGTTAAAACCCATAGGGTAATGTCCGCGGTTGGCGGTCTACAGCTTGGTCTACGGCGGTCCGGTAAGTACGTATATCCTGTTTCTAAGATTGAAAAAAAAAAGTTGGCGCATCGTTTGAAAATTCTCAAGACTGGAATAATACCGAAAGGCATTGTGGGAAAAAGGATGTGGCCCGTAGCGATTGCGTGTTAACTTTTCCGTGTTTTCGAGCACCGAAGTACCCGACAAAAACGTTCAATTTTCTTGCTAGGTTCTATAGGTTCAGACCCAATTACGATACATATCCAAAACAAAACATAGTAACGGACCCTCTGATGCAAAAATCTCCATAGAACCCCTTCGTTTTCCGGAGATATTTGAGATTTAGTTTCAGTTGCATGCATTCGCTACGACGGAATGATAACGTTAATCTCTCGCGCAGTACTAATTTAGATAATATCTTTCGAAGTCTGTGACACAGACTACACACTTTCCGGACCGCCGTATGCTTGGTCCACGGTCCTCCGTGAAAATTCAAATCTGTAAGTATGTCCGCAGTTGGGTGGTTAACTTTCATGTGTGGGTCCTCGGTTTTGCATGTTTTCCCCTAACTTTAAACGGTTTCTAATCGACGTATAGGTGCAATAATAATTAGATAAAAATTCTTCACACTGTCTTGAATATATCATTAACTTGCGAACATTCGTACAAAATTAGTAAAATAATAAAAATATAAATCCAATTAGTATTCACAATTTAGTGAATGAACACGCTGCACGATAATAAAGATCAATGCGGCATACGCACAGTGCGGGCATGCCTAGAGAACTCACATTTTAAATGTGTTATTTTTGTTTTCCAGTAGTGTTGTTCAAATATATTGATCTAAAACAATAACGTTTATTGTAGATAAAAGGCGTGTAATGTATTATGACGGGCATGTGAATAAATTGCTAACATGTCCACTATCGCTAAGAAATTTGTCCCAATAATCAATCTTGTATAACTGTTGTAACAGGCATTTGCTCTATTTACGTCTGAACAATTTTTACCAACAAAAAGTTTCGCAAGCTCATCATATTAAATTTCATCTTGAGTATGGAGAAAAATAATATAGTGTATTTGTTCACCTTGAAGAAACTAAAATTAGATGGAAGATTGCATTGTTCACGCGAATAAAGATGTGCTCATACTTTGGAAAATGCAATATAATATTAACGATGTCTGCTTTTACTTTGCACTATGCCGGTAATTTCAAGGTAAAGAGTTCGTTATTGTATTTTGAATTCGTGCTAAATCCAAAAATGATTTCATATAACCATCAGTTTCGAGAATGTGCTCATGTAATGATCAAATAGTGTACAGCAACAACGATTATCTGATCATGACGACATTTCAAAAAGTAGGTCACGAAAGAGCCAAAGTTGCATTAATTTTAGTAACAAAATAATTGATAAATTTGAGAAATCAAGCATATACACAATTTATTTTTCTGTAGACATATTTTTGGTTTTCCTCTGAAATCTGGTAATAAATAATTCACAATTTAATCTTGTTTGTAATATCTTCTTTGAGTTTTCTTTGGTGGTAATTTGCGATGTTCTTCGCGTCATTTCTTAAAGGTTACACGCAGTCGATTTTAAAAGGAATTATTTATGCCGTTATTGTTTCCATAAAGTGATATAGCGTCTTGATTTGCGATATCACGCCAATAATTTTAGGTAAGTAATGTAGAAATTAGAGTATGACCAATTTACCGTTTCACATATAGTCTATTTGAGAAATGTTACTATAATCTTTCGTAATTGAGGTAATGAACATGGAGTGTCTATTAGTTTCATACATTTTAGAAAATAACCTTATTGATATACGTTAGATCAAGTCCTGTGATAGTATCAACCCTCTATATTATTTTTTTTATTTAGAGTTGCTTGATGGCTTACGATAGCGTTTCATGGGTGCACATATTTGTAAGATATGTATTATGGGTATAATTTGTTAGGCCTAGAGACCGCATTCGCAGTACGCGATTCCTTTATCTGATCAGTTGCCATTATATTGACATGCCTTAGTTAAGAAATACACAAATTTATGTTCCTTACAACCAATATTTAAAGTGACAGACCACCTACCGAAAACGGTTTGAAGGTTTTTCTATTGGAATTAAAGCTACAAAAATAACGCCAACCATTTGATGTTTGAAACTTACTGCTATAGCTAATCGTCCATAGTAGAAAAACCACGCTTTGACTTTTATGTCGTGCACGACTGTAAGGGCAGAGCATTAAATGTTGTATTCTTCATTTCAAACATGGTGTATTTGCGCTAGGAAAAAATCGTCGTATATGGCCATGCGTTTTAAAATGGGGTAGTTTGCAGAGAGTGCATTAAAATTTGAGAACTAGGTCACATAAACATGCTATTTTTTAGAAATTGTCGGTGTTCTTGTTTCCTGCACTTCTCTGAAATAGCGTAATAAATAATTCACAAGTTAATATCTTGGAATAATTCTTGAGTTATTCTTGTGGGGGTTTTGGGGGCCGCCGGCCTAATCGCGATGAAGAGATTTGAAATGCTGCTTCCTTGTCATTTCTTAAGGTTACACGCAGCATTTACAAAAGGAATGATTTATTCCGTTATTGTTTTTTCAAAAACGATATATTCTATTGGTCGAAATGCCGCGGCCAATAATTTAGGAGTATTAGAACTGATAATATGAAAATTTAATTTAACCTTCACATTGTAGTGCATTTGAAAGACGCAGAAGATTTTGTTTCAAAATATTCCGATACATCTTTCGTAATTGACCGTAACGAAAACATGAATGTATGTTAGTAATACATTTTAGAAAAAAATAACTCTTTTATACGTTAATTCACGTCCTTGTGATGGGTATCAACCCCTCTACATTAACATTGTTTTTTCGGTTCTTGATTGTACGATCGCTTTTCATGGGGGACATAGTTTGCAGAGCGTATTATGGGGTAGATTTTGTTAGCAAAGGATATAAACGAAAATTGACCGCTTCGCATTACGATTACTTTACCTTATAGATGTCCTTAACCATTTACTTTAACGCATGCAGTGGTCATTAAGAACGCACAATTTGTCTCTACAACCATAAATAGTTAAAATTATAACTCATACGGTAAATTCATTTCGGGTTTATTGCTAGGCCTTATGAACCTCGATTTTCTAATATTCCTAATACCAACAATAAAGATGTTTTTTTTTTTATTATAGGTAGAACACACTTTACTATCAATTGCCAACATACTGTGAAAAAAAAACTCACATTTATTTTATTGGGGGCGCTCTTAAACATGGCAGCTATCACATTGCTTTAAATCTAACATGAGTAAAAACAAGTTTATCCATATTATTTGAATATTTTATTATGCATTTTACACAAACAATGACACTATTTACTAAAGAAGTTATTATAGTAAGTCTGAAGTCAGGGCGATTCCTCATTATATCCAGGGTGAGTAAAACAAATTTGACTCTTTGTGTCCGCCATTGTTGAATTGTTAGATACATATTTCTAACCATGTTGATTATCTGAAAGCTTAGTTTCCTTGTCTTTAATTTGCTACAAAGATCATTCGCATCGCTTTAGTATAGAGCGAGCTACAGTTGTTTGAATCGAGTGTCTGTATTTTCGCACTGTCCACGATTCACACTAGAATGAAAGGTTCATCATCTAGCCCAATAGCCCCCAGTGTCCAAAAGAAAATCCAGGCTATTTATTGACGCAGAATAAATGGGACGCGATGTAACGCCCACAAAAATTCAGCACAATGTGATCATCGATTCCCTCTTAAACGTTTTCTCGTTCTCATCTCCATAAAAATCATTTGAAACATAAATGACTTGATCATTATCAGTTTTCTGGAAGAGTTGAAGAAATCATACATATTTTTAGGAACAATCATATGGAATGATCTTTGCAGCAAATTACAGATAAATGAAATAGGCTTTCCGAGAGATACCACTTAACGTAGATATTATTATTTAAAAGCTCAAAACGAGGTTGTGTCCTGAATTCGTCAGAAAGTTCTTAATTACACTGCATACTACATTTGATTTATGCTATTTGCAATATATTCATTCCCTATCTAATGCATGACATATTATTTAGCTCACACATCTCACATGCTTGGTAATGGCATTCGGTAAATGCTTTCAGAACTCACACTTAACCAACTTGTAGTTACTGAACCTATGAAAGTCGCATTGCGAAACGCATGAAATGTTCAGCTTCATAGGGTGCATGCCAGCTCAAGTCTTTCCTTAGACACTTTATATACATGTTGCTCTTATGGCTGATTTTAGCTCGCATACACTTATTCCATTATTCTATTAATGGAAATGCATGCAAAAATTCCATATTTATTACTTAATACAGTTTGTCCTCCTAGTATGTTTGACTATATCGGTGGTGGGTCAACGTTTTTGATTGTAATGGTGGCGGGATTATGATAGACCACTGATGCATCTTTTTAGTTTGCTCAGTTCATCTACAACACCTTTAAGGTGGTGCGCCTGAATTAAAAGGCGGAATTCAGTAAAGCAGCAAGCAAGCAATGGCGGCACAATCGGGTAATTTTTTACTCACCCTGTACAAGTTAAGCACTAATCATCCAATACCAAACACCAAAGGCATTTTATATCATTTCTTGATTTGAAAAACAAAGTTTGTGGAAAGATGTGTTTGTCCTTTTTCATCAAGATATTGCGTTTTATATATGTTAATACAAAAAACGTTCCTTTGGAATCTATTTGATGGTTTTTTCATTCAATTTAGTTCCCGTTGGAATTTAATTTTGGTTGCATTAATTGCATTGTAAGCAATAAACCTTGTTTATTACAATAGCATCTAAAATTATTGTCAATTATTTGATTAATCAATTTGACCATCCTTCTAGTCTCCGTTCTTTCAATGAGAGAGTGTAGTGTCTTTTCCTTGCGTGTTTACCTTTTACATTATTTAAAAATAAAATGGAAACTAATTGGCTTACTTAAATGATGATCAAGGAAAAAGGAGGTGTTTCACTGGAAATAAAAATAAAAGGATTATGGTAAAGAGTTCTCTTGAAAGTTTGTAAATGGCAGAGCAGTGTATGTTCTGTATTTTTCATTTTCAAAAATCATGGTGTATTTCGTAAAAAAATTGTCTTGTATATAGAAGCATGAGTTCTGCACCAAATAAATGCGTGCTGAAACCTGGAATATGAACCTGGATAATATATATATTATATTAGTATATATAGATCTTCGCTGGGCGGGGAAAACCTCAAATGGCATTTGACATTTAAAGCAAAAAAACTCAACAGTAGTAAAAACGGTCACATGGACAAAACCTCAATATGTACATTGTCGAGGGACACCAAAAACTAAATAATGCTGTAATGCCATGTACAAGAAAGGTTTTCCTTTCTAAATATATTTAGGAAATTATATACTCAGATTCTGAAATAAGTGCATGTGATATATCATATTTGGCATGAAATTCAAGCTTAGAACCGATCAAATCTTTGTGGGACAATATTGCACATATGAGGTTTTGCATTGGGGCCCACTTTTTTACAGATGAGGTTTTGCATTTGACCTATGGATGTCATATGAGGTTTTACCCGCCCAGCGACGATATATAGATATATATATATATATATATAGATATATATATATATTGATATATAATATATATATATATATATATCATATTAGGTGGTAATACAAACAAGTTATAGTGTGATAATACATTGCCTACCAACAAAAAAAAAAAAACATTTAAAAACTAAATGTCCCAGTTACCATTGCCTACCATGCTCATCTCTTATAGCGTGAGTCAATTAAAAACCCTACATTCAGGAAATATTTTCTTCAAAGTTAAACGTTAGTTTTGCGTGAATGTTGGGCTCTTGGTGTTTACAGGGAATAAACGGCTATCAGAAGATTTTTATTTGGTGTGTTTGGACTTTGGGTTTAGAAACTATGCCAATAAGGCGGAGGAGACCTAAAAATTCAGTTTGGCACGATTTTTAGCCATACAATACAGAGAGACTGACACCGAAGTATACAATAACACATAGCAAAGTTGGTATCGATTTCTCTTGACAAAAACATAGTTTGAATAAAATGGTTCTAGTGTGGGACAACATAATATAAGTTAAAATAGCTTCAAGAAATAACATTACTATGTTAAATCATAAAGAGTTGGTTATTGGAATCATCCATATCAATTGTTTTTGTGTTTTTTTTTTTTTCTGTTCTCAGTTAATGAAAATCATTGAAAACTGCTCAGGATACTTGTTGTACACCTCTAAGGTAATGATTTTGCACAATAAATTATAGCTCAGCTTAGATAAAAAATGCGGGAGAACTAAAGTTTAAGTTTTCTGCAAATAAATTGGATTAATTTAAGACTAAAATTCAATAATCGCACTGTTTTTCAAGACTGAATACAAAACCTTCATAGTTTCACTGGCTCCCAAGTTGCGTTGTCGGTTAAAAACCATGAAATCTTGCAGATCCAAGTTAAAAACTGTTGGTCTAATCCAGCTATCCTGACTTTCTTATTTGGGGAAATTGAACATTTTTTTCCACTCAGCATTTTCCTTTGTAATCTCCGGGATATTATTTTTATAATCCTTCAATTATTCTCCCCATTCTAGTCGTTTAAGATAATTTGGGTTGTTCAATGTTTTGACTCAAATCACTGATGAAGAACATGTTACTCTATGTAAACAATGCATCCTTGGACATGTTACTTTATGTAAACGATGCCATCTTTGTTTGGCTCAAATCGGCCCCCCCAAACAGGATTTTTAAGTCTCTCAGCAAAAATGGGCATAACTTCTTTCCTCCAAATCCAAATGACACCAAACTAAAAGTTTTCTGAAAGCCTGTTTATCCCTCTTATAACCAAAACAAACATTGGAGCAAAAAACCATTCTTAATATTTTTATTATTTTTATATGAATGTATGGTTTTTTTTTACTTCACACTGTATATTAATACCGGTGGACTGTGTGTCTGTGAGGCTGAACCGAGCTCTATTCTCGGAGACGGAGGTCGCACGTTCATGACACTTGGTGGGTGGGTTGCCCCTGGACCAAACGGACGACCGAGTGTATTGTAGGGATAAAGGTCTCGGGGTCATTCAAGGTCAAAGGAGGTCAAATAGGGTTTAAAATTAATACCGGTGGTTGTCGGTCTGTGTGTCGGATTTCCGCGTCTATTTTCTCGCGAGACCGAGGGTCGCACAGTCCTGAAAACTTGGTAGGCGGGTGTACATGACCGAACGAAAGAACCCGATTTTGATTTGTTAGTGGACAAAGGTCATACAGGGTCATTAAGGTAAAAAGAGGTCAAATGGGGGAAACATTGGTGTATGACATGAAAACTTGGCGGGTGGGGTTCGAGTGAAAAAGTTTAAATGTCACGGAAAGGTCAATAGAGGTCATTCAAGTGGTCAAATGAGACGGTACAATGGCTAGTTTCTCTGAGACCGGGGGTAGCACATTCCTGAATGAAACTGGTGAGTGGGTGCCCTACCTGGACCTTCTGAGACCGAGTTTGTATTGGTTAGTGAACCAGGTGGTCTGTCTGTATGTGGGTCTGACCGTGTCTATTTTATCGGAGACTGGGGTCACACATTCCTGAATCTTGGTGGGCGGGTGCCCCTTAACCGAACGAAGACCAAGTTGTATTTATTGTTTAGTGGTCAAAGGTCATAGGGGGGTCATTCAAGGTCAAAAAAGGTCAAATGGACCGCGTCTTTTTTCCGGAGCCAAGGGTGGTCGCACGTTCCTGAACCCTTGGTGTATGGGTGCCCCATGACCTTTGAAGACGAGTGGTATTGGTTAAGTGAATTAAAGGTCATCAGGGGTCATTCAAGGTCAAAGGGGTCAAATGAAGAAAACGGTTGGTGTATGGAAGAAATTGGAGGGTGGGGTTGTTTGATTGTTGATGCGAAAATTTAAAAGTTACGAAATGGTAATTAGGGGTCATTCGAGGTCAAAGGAGTTAAATGGGGTAACCATTGGTGATGGGGACATGAAAACTGGTGGGGTGGGGTTGTTTTGATTGTTAATGTTAACCCTCGTCTTACTGAGCCATTTTTTGTAACAACTCCCGAAGGGGGTGGTTTACCACCCCCCCCCCCGTAATTTCGTGACTGAACCACCCGATTCAAACCCGATTCACTGTAATTTGGTACCCAATGATAGGCTTAGGGTTCTCTTTCCATATGGTACCAAAATAGTACTAACATCCCGTTATGACGTCGCACGGGACGCCAATGTGAGGAAAAGTTACGAATAACTGAATTAGGGTGGAAAATTCATATTTGCATTTAGCGACTCAAACACCTTAATATAGCTCTAAACTGCTTTTTCATATATAAAAAACTAGTCATGTTCCTTCAAGTAGAGTCAAAAAAACCGCATGAAAATATTTTCAAACCTTTTTGGCGAAAATTAATTTTGCATGTGGTGGTTCTTGGAAAATGCAGTTTTGCTGATATGCTAACTTTATTACGTCATGGTGACGTAATGCTAGGCATTTTGGTATCAATGGAAAGAGGATGGACCATATATAGCTATCATTGGTACCAAAATCAAGTGTCTGTGATGTTTCCGTGTTGTGTTAGGCATGTTGGTAATTCTCTTCCGGGGGGTGGTTACCAACCCCCCCCCCTCCATCACTTTGGGATACCCTGTATCTTACCTATAACCCGGTGGATGTTGTTTTTGGATTAAAGGAGCGGAACATGTCAATTGACAAATTACATTTAAATAATTTGGCAACAAACCAAAAAGGAGGTTTAGCAAGCCGGGGAAAATACCTGAAGGGGGGGTGGTAACCACCCCCCCTGCGGTTTAGAAGAGGGTTAATGCCGAAAATTTTAAAGTCACGACAAGGTCCATCAGGGGGCATTTAAGGTCAAAAGAACCGCAACACCCAAGGGTAATTCAAGCCGGGTGGTGATCGCGAAAAAACCCAGGTGATTCGCGAACACGGGGGAACGTGCCTAGTATACCTGACAGTTTTTGGCCAACACAAAAAAATCATAATCTCACCCATTTAACAAATCAATAATAGCAAGGGCAAATGGGCAATGGGCAAGCCCTGGGGCCAACTAGGAACATACCAGAAAAAGAATAGACTCGGCGAAAAGCTAAAGTATAAAATCCACTCTTTTTCGAGGATTCCATTTTTGATTAATTGTTACAAAATTTGCTGCTAGAGCAAACACCTAAGAGTCATTACTTGGTAGTTAATGAAAGCCAATTAGTGCCCGCTTTCATTGCGTTTTATTTCATTCCGATCGGAGTGTAGAACAACGAGACCGTCTCTAAATGTAAAGGAGTGAAAACTTTCTCTCCCCAAAAAGAGTGAAATGAAAACTCTTTGTATACACTACAAAATGAGTGATTTTACTTAAAAAGAGCGGAATTCCAACTCGTTTCACTCGTCAAAAGTGTTTGTCCTTCATTTAACTCCTCAACCAGGGAAATCCACTCTTTTTGGTTTTGTTGATTTGTACTCTTGTGAGGGAATCCCACTCTTTTAAGTACAAACCGCTCATTTTGGAGTGGTTTACAAAGAGTTCACTTATTTTGGGGATTGATAATTTTCATCGTTTAATTTAGAGAGTATGCTTTTATGACAAAAGATACGGGTGCGAATCGATTTGGTCCGATTAGCAAAGTGCCAGAAGATCTTTTGATTCAGTAATTGAGTTAAAAAATATAGCCGTATTCCAAAAAGGTGTTTGAGCGCGATTTACGATAAACGAACGTTTATATGTGAGATACACGATCGTTTAAAGTAGTAAACGCAATGGCCAAAAAGAAGTTTAAAGTTAACCGCGTTTAACTCCGCCAAAATGCAGCGAAAATTTAAAACTGGTAACGTGGCTAGACGCATAGCCCCAGCAGCCGCGCACGCAAAGTGGCTGTAAGCTGCTATAACTAAAACGGGGATCCGTCGGCTCATTACAGTCCACGGTAAGGGGTTAGCGGCTGATTTGTTTTAGTTGTCGACTTATGGACCCATCTTTTTCAATTTCATGCGGGGGCAATGAATATAATTATTAAAGAACAATATACAGATGTTGAATCTTAAACGAATTTTATTATGGGAATAACCCAGCCAATTTTGGAAAAAATTAAAAGATTTGAGACGTACGGCATTGATTGGGGTATTATTTTGCGTCGCGGGGCCCATTCAGGTAAAAATTACGTTCGTATCCCTAAATGGGAAAAAACCAAACGATTACGTCTCGTACAGTCGGTTTATTGAATCAGTAGGGAAAAAAGGTAAATCTGTTGTTCTTTTAGACTAATAAACAGTGTCTTTTTTTTGGGAAAAAAATAGCACTCTGGGCAGAGGGCCATATGAACAGACCTGATTTAAACTAGTTCGGATTTATATATATCGGTCGCTCACGAAGAGCAAACTGATACCTGAGACCTGCACGTGACCTGGGACATGACACGTGAACCCAAACTATTATCTCAGTTACCGTTTAAACTACAATACGGCAAGCAGCAAGCATTCTGTCTACTCAGTGTCCCAGCGTAATCGATCAAGAGTTGAGCTATACTGTAGTAAAGACTAGTTTCAATGCATTTGAAGGAGTAGTAAAGACACCTTTCGAACAACACCTTATAGATGATATTATCGCTCTTAACCGAACCCCCCACCCCAACCCGTGCTTGATAGCTCGGCGGTTAGAGGCGTCGACTGCAGGTAATAGAAGGTCCCGGTTCGAATCGGACAAGAGACATGGTTTTTTTCACCACTATCGTGCGCTGCCCATCTTCAGGGAAAGATTAAAAAATATCTCTATTTTTCCAATGCAGTTCAAGTCATAGTTGTGGGACTTTTTCAATGGACGTACTTACCAGCATAGGGGTAGCTATTATCTTAAATTGTTTTTCCACATGTTCAACATTCAAATCATGCAAACTAATGCTCTTAGTTATAGCCATGAAACAGTAATAGTACCAGTGTCCTGTCACGCATGAATTGAAACATTTAAACTTGCATTACAATAACATTGGGTCCGAATTTGACACCCTTCAACTTGGTTTACATCCAGATGTCAGGTGATGAATTTCAGCTGTGCTTTTAATTGGTTTTCTGTATTGAATGTACACAAAACTCAAAAATTCCACTGAAAAAGTAATCTCTATCAACATTAAGACCCTTGAACATACGCGCCATGGCTACAGAGCTATGCGCTCTGTAGCCATGCGCATCGAACAACTCTAAAATATCAAAACAGCCCTATGATAATTATTTTATACACCCCAACCAAAAACATGACTCTGGTTTACGAAGTGTTTTAGTGTGTGTTCCGTCAAATGCACGGCCAATTGCACCACTCTCGAATTGACAACAACTATGGTGCTATCATTCTCGCCAAGTGGTGTATCACCTCTTAAACGCTACGGAAGCTGTGATAACTTTGCGCGCTCAACCATTAAAACCCAATAGGGCCTTATAATGATGATACACCCCAAAAACCATGACATCCTAGGTTAAGAAGTGTTTTAGTGTGTGTTTCCGTCAAATGCACGGCCCATTGCACTCTCGACTTGACAACAACTATGGGGGATTTAATCATTTCGACCCCAGTTGGTGTATCACATTAAACGCTACGGAAAGCTGTGATACAATTTGGCGAGCCTAAACCATTTAAAACACCAATAGGGCCTTAACGGATTCAGGAGTGCAATGGTTTGGGGGTTGTATAATAATTATAATAGGGCGTTTTGATATTAGAGTGATCGGTTGCGCATGGCTACAGAGCGCATAGCTCTGTAAGCCATGGGCGCGTATGTTCAAGTCAAGGGGATTAGTTTGATAGAGATTGTACTTTGCAGGGGAAGTTTCTGGAGTTTTGTGTACATTCAAATACAAAACCAAAATTAAAGACAGCTGCAATTATCACCTGAAAATCTGGATGTAAACCAAGTTTAGGGTGTCAAATTCGGAACCCAATGTTATTGAATGCAGGGAAATGTTTCAAAAAATTCATGCGTTACATTGACACTGCCCTACTATACTGTTCATGGCTATCAATAAGGAGAATTGTTGCATTGATTGAATTTGAACATGTTGAAAAAACATTTTAAGATAATAGCTTACCCGATGCTGGTAAGTACGGCATTGAAAAGACCACACACTTGACTGAACTGCATTGAAAAAATATATTTATAATCTTCCTGAAGATGGACAGCGGACGATAGTGTTTAAAAAAAAAACCCATGTGCGCTTGCCGGAATTCGAAACGGGGACCTTCGTATTACATGCCGACGCTCTATCCGACTGAGCTATCAAGCAGGATCGGTAGAAGAGGCGATATATTCATCTATAGGGGGTTAGGTTCGAAAGGTTATTGTCTTTACTACGCCTTCCAATGCATTGAAACTAGTCTTTACTACAGTATAGTCTCACATCTTGATCGATTACGCTTGTGTTTGACAACGGAGATACAGAAATGCTGCTGCTTTGCCGTAATGTAGTTATAAACGGTACGAGATGAATAGTTTGGTTGTTGGTCACGTGGTCAGGTACAGGTCACGTGTCAGGGATCAGGTTTTCAGTGTGCTCTTCGGGGGCGACACCGATATATATAAATCGACTATGTTAAATCAAGGTCGTACATATGGGCCTCTGCCCAGATGATATGATTTTTTTCCAAAAGATGAAAAAAAATAAAAAAATTAAAAAAATTACCTTTTCCCTACTGATTCCAAAAACTGACGTACGAGGACGATAATCGGTTGTTTTTCCAAGTTAGGATACGGACGTCATTTTACCTGAATGGGGCCCCCGAAGCAAAATAGAAACACCAATCAATGCGTGACGTCATCAAAATCTTTATTTTTTCCAAAAAATGGCTTTATTCCATAATAAAATCCTTTTTAAGATTCAACGTTCTTATTATTGGTGCTTTAATAATTAATATTCAATTATTCCCGCATGAATGTGAAAAGAAGGGTCCATAAGTCTAAAAACTCTGGAAAACAATGTCAGCCGGCTAAATACCCGTACCGTGGACTGTAATGAGCAGACGGATCACGTTTTAGTTAATGCCAGGCTTACACGCCACTGCGCGCGGCTGCGGGGGTTTGCGTCAAGTTAGCTCTTTCAATACTACTATGTGCCCGTGTTAAAGCTTCTGTTTTTAAGCACCAAAGGGTTAAAATATTTAAACGCGTTTTGCTTAAACGCAATTTTAAAAATTACGGCGATTTAAGCTAAAATCGCGTTTAGCTAAAAACAAGTTTTGGAATACGGGCCAAAAGTTTAAAATGATTGCATATGGCACCTCTTCATTCATTAACAAACATTACTATGTGATTGATTTTAGAAAACACTGAGGAGCTCACTGTATGCTAAAAGGCGTCGAAAGGTCCCGTTGAAGTTAGTGATATGGGAGTTCTATATATTTATCAAAAAAATAAATAGATAAGAGTATAAAGTTTAATAATAAAGTCTAGCTCATGAAGGACATCTCTGGATATGGACAATAAAGAGTATTTCCATTTTCTAACGAATATTTCTCTTCACAATAATTCCACTTTCCAAGATCAAAAATATGTGGTTTGCTTCTCACCCTGTTCCCAACCACCTTATCTGGTTCTAGTAATGAATCCTTCCATTTTGGTTACACGATCATTATGTTAGTTGTTCAATGATATTGAACAGAATTATAATATAAAACGCGTTAAAATTTCGGTTAATAATAACCGGATTTCGATTAATTAATTAACCGAAATTTAACCGAAAAAAGTCTTGAATATTTCATATAAAGACATTTTATATCCAACAAAGCATTCTTTTC
This sequence comes from Ophioderma brevispina, assembly GCA_023653785.1. Taxonomy (NCBI): domain Eukaryota; kingdom Metazoa; phylum Echinodermata; class Ophiuroidea; order Amphilepidida; family Ophiodermatidae; genus Ophioderma; species Ophioderma brevispina. Next base: position 1,478 of record JAMKCH010021275.1, on the reverse strand, counting down.
TTCTGAGTTAAATATTATTGTTAAGTCGGGCGTGGGCATACTAACAGTTTCCTCGACGGATTCTTATCAACAAGGTACAAACGTAGCTTCTCTCAAACAGGATATATTTTTTTATTACATTTAAAATTTCCAAATCCAGCGCCACGATCGCATTGGGCTAGATTAACCTAATATCAATGAGTGAAGGGTCACTTCTCTTATAGCCTGGGTTATTAATTTTTTGGCAGTTTTTTTAACTCCGAGGAAGAAATAAGAAAAACCAAGCCGGGTTTGTTTTAAATGGTTTTGTCTTGCTCCCAAGTATAAAAGCATTACCAGGGTCAGTCAAGTCAAGCCGCTACACCAATTTAAAACATTTTCTTGCAATTTGAATGTTCAGTGTATCATAATTTCATATTCCTTACAATCCCAAGTTTTTCATTTAAGTCCCCGCAAATGTTATTGAGTGCGTGGATTCTCATAGTCAGTAATAACATCTGAAACTTTATAATAAAAATTAGGGGAATTATTATTAAGACCATAAATATTAATAGTAAGCGGCTAACCCTGAAGTAGTAGTGTGCCACTTATGATAAAAGCATGAATTGTTCTGCAGTGGTTCTACATACCATGTGGATATTTTTAGACATGGAAGCCATTTGAGATTGATCATCTGTCTGTTAGAGCGCGTTTCAAAAATGGCCGCCAAATGTCATTTTGACGTGTTTGGGTTAAAAATAAGTACCTAAGAGATGCAATACATTTTATTATGAATTTGTTTTGATGGAACAAGTATTGAATAGCAATAAAAATTGATAATAAAACAATAAAAGTCTGGGGCGCTTTTCAAAAAATGGCCGCCAAAGCTATAAGCAATTTCTGAATAATATTCTGGATAGGGCAGTGGCATTGAAGGGTAATATGGACAAAACCACCAAATTTTTGATAGCGGGCGCTTTTCAATGGCCCCCAAATACCATTAAAGTACATGCTGAGACTTAAAAATAATTGTTCTCCATAGTGGCTATTTAAAGTTATGGACCCTATGCAATACTAATGTGGGGCAATTTGGCTCGCATTCTAGAATGCAATATATTCACCTGCCTGCCCTCTAGGTGCAATACCAAAGCACAAAAGGCAACTGTTTTATACCTACAATAAGTAGAGTAGGTAAATATATTGTAGAAGAATCTACAATGCGAATGCTGCTGTACAACATAACCATGATTGCATATTAGGTTCTATAAGAGGTCAATGATCTCAAGATTATCATCCAATTGTAGTACTTTTTTTTTATATTATTTAAAAAAACATATTTTAGGCTTGTATTTTGCAGGGATTCAGCAGCTTAAGCTAGTAGTCCAGAAGTACAATTAGTGTGATAGCTGATTGGGAACAGATAGCTAATAGGAACAGGCTCTCTCCTCTCTCAGAAGTAGTACATAGTGATAGCTGGATTAGGGACCAGATAGCTAATTAGGGAAACAGTCTCTCTCTCC
>JAMKCH010021274.1:0-20885 GCA_023653785.1 Ophioderma brevispina | reverse complement strand
GGATTAGCAAAACTTCAAGCTTGCTACAAAAGAAAGTCAATTTCATACCTTCAAAAATGGCGAATTAGAAGTGTAAAAGAGCAAATTTTCACAGGGTGTACCAACTACTTTGTCCAACTGTAGGATAAGAAGCAAATGATAGAATTTTAGAACTGCCAGTGAAGCAAATGATAGAATTTTAGAATTAAAAACTGCAAGTTGAAGGATGCATCCAGCCAGATTCTAGATGTTGTAATGTCATTTAGCATGGCCCTGTATGTTCTGCTGGAACGTTAATTTCGTTACTATGGGCCAATTAAGTGAATTTTGTCTATCTGTGTCATTTAGCCATTCCATCATGCTAACAAATAGTTATTTTGAGTTATTGGAAATTGTTGAGAGAAATGATGGATCCTACAACCTTATAAATTGAAATGTGCAAGCATCTACAGATCAAAAGACATGGGTCCAATAGCTATGTGAAAATGAAAACATCATCAACCACCTGGGTCATTTATTGCATGAATGTGCCTCATCTTGGTGTTGTTTTCAGGGATTTTAAGAAAATCACAGGTTTTAAAAGGTCACCTTTGGCGTTACCGACATGGTGGGATACTACCTAACCTGGACCATGGTATCCAGTGTCTGAATAGTGATCGACTATGTGGATACAACAAGCAGTGTTATAATTCTGAACCATTTTGAGGATAATGACTTTGCATGACCTTTGACCCCACTTGTGGGAGGGTAATGGGGGGTACGACCCAAGGAAAATTACATGAAGTGGATTAAATGTGTGAATGATTGTGGAAACAGCGGCAATTATTTAGGTTAACTTGTGACCACAGACATGAAGATACACAGAACATGCACACACACAGACTACACACGCAGACAGACCCACTACCAAGCAATCCTTAAGTGACCTGTTGAAGAAGACGCAACCAATAGTTGCTGCATTTTCCTGGAATCTGTAACTTGCAATCACATTGACATTAAATCTTACCTTCCAGACTTATTTTCCTGCGGCTTTTCTCAGCTGGGCCCTCCGTAGTCATCTAGAAATGTTTAAAATCTGTATACAGAATGACACATGAAAACAATGTATTGATCTACGACTGAAGTTCATTAAAATAATCCCCAGGAGGAAAAACAAAATGCCACAAATGTATTTTCTTTGTTAATCTGGACCTCAAAAAATAAATCGTTGCAAAATATGGCATTATGTCAGTATTGAAGAAAGATGGAGCAATAATAGTTGACACTGCATTCATGATTAAAGGTGCAACTAAGAGATTTCAAGTTAATCAATATTTTGTGATATGTAGTGATTTTCAATGGATTAGATGCTCAAAACATGCCCACCTTTTATTTGATACCGAATTTAAAATGAAAACCAAAAGGTGATTTGATATGTTAATATTCCAATAGAAAACAAGGCTAAATTTCCTATTTGCCTCTATACGAAATTTCACAATTTTTTGTACCGAAGAAACAGTTCTCAGCTTATCCTTACAGATGGGACTTTTTTATATAAAACTTTACACCAGTGCAAAAGCAGAATTTCACATTTTTTAGGGACACCTGTTATTTGAAACTTATCTGTTGCACCTTTAAAAAGATGGAAATCTCACCTGGCAAACTGAGCTCTGTTGCGCGTGTTATCTCTTCTTCTTCTTTGGCTTTCAACTCTGCATAGCTCAGACTATTGCCAGCACTATCCTCCCCCCCCAGAAGTTCATTTCAATAAGTACCACAAAGGTCTATTATATTGGAATAGTCAACTGGATTCTTTGGTGGAATGGGGGGTGGCAGTTTGGTTTTTCTTGTTATCAAGTTCAATTGACTATCCTTGAAGTCTCTTTGGCAGCTTCAAGTTGGCATCGTTGTTAACTGAACTTCCCATCGTCCATGGCCATTCAATTCAGGCGATACAAATCCACTATCCCCATTTACTTGCTCATCATGCCCAGACGCACCATCCCCACTAGAGATGTTTCTCGGCTTGCCACTGGCATTCCTGATTGAACGTTTCCATTAACATGGCCATGTGGGTGATAAAGGCACCATTACACTTTTGTCGTGGGGGATTCCCCAGTTCTTCATCCTCTGGTGTTAGTTTTTGCTGCAAGCTCTCCAAGCTCCGCATATTCTGTCTGTCGATTAGCCTGATCTGTCTCATCAAAACCCTTAAATCATCAACCCAGTTGTCACAGCACCATTCTGCCACAAACTCTGTTTTTGCTGGTGTATCTCCAATTGAACGTGTGGATTTACCGTTAGCGTCCGAAGCCAATGTTGAACTCTCTCTCCTCTGAGAGCCAAGGCATACTCTATTTGCTCGTCCCTTGGTCATGCTAGTAATTTCTTTCACTCCACCCACATCGTGTCTGCTATCTTCCAAGACCTGGAGAAAGGCATGTAAACATTTTGTTACCACTTTTTTTTAAAATGTACGACCAAAGTCTGACAAATTATTTAACTTCACTGCACTTTCAGTGCAACTTGGTAGAATGACCTTATATGCCCTGTGATACATGCTAAAAAACCACCACAATCAACAATTTGGAGTTGGTTACAGGTGCAAAGAGGATTTCACATATCGGGTGCCAGTAAAAAAATCGAAAGTACTAATTTTTGCCATGATGTAGAGCTTGCCATCAGAAATATCCCCACATGAAAGGATTAAGCCGAGAAATGTTTCTTTGGTACAAAAGTTGTTAAATTGTAATTTGTATAGAAACAAATACAAAAAATTCAGCCGAGTTTTACATTGAATACAAGCAAATACAAATCGCTGTTTCTCTCTTTTAAGACGCTTTCTGTAGCGAAATACAAGGCACAAGAAATCGATTGAGTGTCTAATCAATATGAAATTACTATTATGACACACTATTTGGGTGCCTCAAAATCTCTTGTTGCACCTTTAATAACAGAGGGACATGAATTAGGGGGTTCAAATCAAAGGATTCAGTACAAGTTTAAGTTGGCCCGGGGCAGGCCGGCCCAGGGGTCACAAAGTTACCTTCTTCATTTCGTCTTCTTCCCGTTTACGCTTCTCTTCCTCAGCTTTACTCTAGCTATAGCCTGCTGTGTTTCATGATACTCCAATTACTGAAAGGGTGCTCTTTTCCAAATCGGAACTCAGAGTTGTGCGATGTTCTTATGTGGATACAAAGGGCGATTTGGCTTCAGACTTTGGTGAACTGTAAAATGGAACATGAAATGGACTTCTGTAAATGGGATTGCTTACCGAGAGGAATTGTGGTTCATTTTTGTTCGACATAGTAAAAATAAAACAAATGCATTAAGTTGAAATAGGCCAATTCTCTCAACTGATGGCAGCTATATGGATCCTTTGTTGATTTTAGCATATCAAAACATTTGATCCTCAATTACTTCAATGACCTTTTCTCCACCTTCATTTCATACGCTCAAACAAGACCGAGAATGTCTCCGAAGCTGCGAATGAACCAATAGCATACGTTTTGTCGTCGATTTCGCCTGGCCGGCCCTCGGCTTATAAATGATCCTTAGATATCAAGAACTTGGTCAGGCTCTGTGTTTTGTTCAGAAAGTTTACCGTTACTAAGATAAAATAGAATCAATTTTCCAATTATGGCGGTATGCAACCCAAGATAGGAGTAGCAGGTAGTACTATTGACCAATTAAGCAGTGTTAGTACCAATTTTTATGAAGCTCTGTTTCCTATCATGGCACCACGCGCTCAAAATAACAGCCTGACGATTTTTAGACAAATGTACCAAGGACCGTTACGTACCGACAGAACATCAAGGTCGGGGGCGCACGTTTCACCGGTCCCCCTGGCTCGCCACTGGCGGTATGAAATCCTACGACGAGTGTGATGTTTTATCACAGTAATATTGCACCAGATCTAATATTTTTGATAACCCCCGGGTATAAGTATGGAATTTTGACCTTGGTAGGTCCGAAACAGCTTCCACCAATCGCATTTTTTTGTATTGGTTAAGCAGCGGAAAAATAAGCGTGTCCGTGCCGATTGGAAATAAATTACCAGGACAGCTATAAACTGAACATCAATGGATATATCACTTTAATGTGTACCGAACGAACTAACAAACGCCCACGAACACACTCACTAAACAGAGTTTCTGGGCGATTTGTAGGAGCTTGCTTCGCAGATAAAAAAAACGGAAATCAACAAATAGAACAGGTCAGCCCACTGCAGTGAAATCAATTTTTGGTATTTTGGAAATTATTTTACACAGTATTCAAAATAGTGAGAAACTTCAGGAAATAAATGCCTAAAAAATACAGATCCAAAAGATATGTATTTTGAATGATGCCTCGAAAATAAAGAGAAAATAAGTTTGAAGTTTGTTACATGCAATTGCACTTTAAATAAATAAAAGTCAGGTGCTAGACATGATCCTCTCACACTTCGTAAAGAGTTCATTTTCCATAATATCATGATTCGTATGTTACCTATTTTGGATCATTATCCACAAATACCGATTTAGCGACTTTCGATTCGTTTTGCTTATAGCCTCCCAGGCATTATGAAGTGGTTTTGAATTGACCTTCTTAAACCATGGTGCCCTGCAGGTGGTTATAGCTCCCAAAGATTTAAAAAAAGGGTTGAATGTCAATATCTTCATTTGCATGACCAAAATGAGCCCCAAAATAAATTCAAATTCATCCAAACAAAGTTTGCTCTTAGATCAGTGGTCTTTAGTTCTATATGTAACCCCCCCCCCCCCCTTCACGGTTTCTATATGTAACAGATTCTTTTTTCTTTTGGCGTTATCCGGTTTAGGGTATTTGTTAGCATAAGGCCAAAAATTTAAAAAAAATATTTGTTTCCTGTAGAATTTTAAAGGGAGGATGCATATGAAACTCTTTCCACAAAGGTGTCCCTTCTTCTTAATATTTCCAAGAATTACAAGTATTTTAAAGCAGATCATAAAGGCTAAAACTTTTGACACTTACTATTGATTAATTTCAGCCTCTTTTGATTGTTACTACGGTTACAAGCATGAACGCGTGCATGATTTACCATTAATGGGATGAACTGAAATTCAAACACTAGTCGTGTTGTGCTACATAAATAAGCAAAGCATACTGCCTTTGTATTATACAACTACTAAAGATCTAGATCAAAAATAGCATAGGATGGCTGAAAAACACAATGTATTTGAAACTGAACATTGTTTTCACTGTGGTAGAGTGAGCTGGGAGCGGAAGAGAGAATGAACAAGGCCAAAGGACAGAAATATGGGACCGACTGAAAAAGATGAGAGAGGGGTACGTACAAGCACAAAAACAATTTGCAATTTGTTATTTGGACTGGGGACACATAGCAGTTCCATGCTGAAGTACTAGCATGGAAAAGTTTTTCTTTTCGCACTAACCTGCACAATTTTTTGAACCCATAGCTGTTTCTGAAAATAGAACAAATGTCTGCAAAACTGTATAATACAAATTATCCCATGAAAAAATATCCCACTATGTAGCTGAAGGTTGGACCACCATGATGCAGGGTTGGCACAGATTGTGAAACTATGTAATTCCCTGACATTTATGACTATCAGGTTTCCCCTGACCTACGTATAACACAGCAGTCATTCAGAAGTCTTAGCTAAAACCACTTAATTAAAGGGATATTTTGTGATCCACACCTCCGTCCCCCCCGACTTACCTAAAAAAGTTGAGATTTTTATATCAGCTGAACCATTAGCCTTAGTAAGGCCAAGTAAAATAAAACATGGCTTTTCGGGGTCGTAGGTAGGTGGGGGAACCCTTTTCGTCCCTCTTTTTAGTGTCAAAAAAATTTATGCCCTTTGGGGGGAAAAAATTCATCTTCCTTGTCGAATTCTGACAAGACTCTAGACAATACGTACAACACATAAAACATATTGGTTTCTCCTTCCTTCCGTCCCAAATTTTTTTAAGAGATATACCAGAAACAAAAATGTTATTTTTGTTAGGATTATCCATGTGTACTTAATCTCATGTGCAAATTGGTTGGCATTTATAAGCAATTTGCAATTGTATTTTCTCTTCGTAAACGAACATAAATTACTGTACAGTGGACTATGAGACAGTGGGAAACAAGGCATTTGCTCATAACACAAAAGATCGGAATCAACTAAAATTTTGTAATAAGCTTTTACAAGGATTCTAATGAATCACAAAATAAAACAGAGAATTGGTGCTGAATCACGAAATGCACCTTTAAATGGCCCCCCTTGACGGCGGTCTTGCCATTTCTTTTAGGGTTGCTGTCGACCTGCACACTTTTGAATTCACTAACTTTTTCATGACAACCAAGGCATTTTCCCTAACCCATGTAGTGTTGTCATCAAAACCACATTTACCTTAGACACCGCTTGAAGTGGTCTTTCCATTTTTCTACAACTGCTGTGGACTGCAAACTTGGAAAATCCCTGACTTTTAACATCTTTGTGATACTCTTCACTTTTCACAAACTTGAAAGGCTTTCTTTTCCCTCTCAAAGACCAAATTTTTGACTACATTGTAAATTTTCCTAGTTTTAACTTAACAGATTCTAGAAATTTCGGCCATGATCAAAAATCAGAATTCCCGAACTCTTACCAATATATTCTAAAAGGTCATACGGGTAAACACTCAAATGTTATCAACAAAAAGACATGCAGGAAAAATTAAGCACACGATGAAAACACACAAACATGCAAAGGATAGAGCACGCTTTTTCTGGCATTGCCAGACCTCTTAAAACTTAATAATTCCTGCTAATTTAAAAACTGATCAAACTCTAAAGGATTTGTTACCTCACAGATCCATTTGTGGTGCGAGTCCTTGCCTGTGGTACTTGTGTGTCCTGGGTGCAATGCCAAGCCAATGTAAGTACTTAGGATACCAATGGGGCTGCCGTAAGTTTGGCATTCACCGATGCATCCACACCCAAAGTGTAAACGCTTCAGGTGCAGTACATTTTCAGGATAACAGAGTGCCGAGAAATGATATACAAAATGCATCAGTTATAGATGAAGTGACATGTGACTTTCAACGCGGGCAAACAACAAAGCACTGCCGGGCAGTATACTGTGTGAGCACCTGCAGGGCTTATGCTTTTAAAAATTCCCGCTCAATCCAGGCGTGATAAGGCTTATCGAATGCTGTATCTGTATGGGCATATTCTTCGCACCTCTCACATGTCAGTATTAGACCATGTGCTAACTTGGGTTTGTTAAACATTGAGTCAAACTCATCTATAGCAATGTTGAATATTTTGACTTATTATACAAACTTAAATCTCCTACTGCCCACATGGAACAAAACTTTAATAATGACATTGGTACGGAAAGTTTGACCTCGAAATCAAGATACGGGACGAAAAAAAAGAAAGAAATGGACATTTTTCTCAAACGGCCTAAATTTGGGCCAAATAATGTAAGTTGGGCAAATTTTTCTGTACTATGTGCACATTTGTTGTCATTAATTATTGCGGCCACTGGAAAGAAAAGTACCCACATTTCAAACAAAAAAAATTAAAAATATAGGTCATCAGGCAGCCTGATTAAAAATATAGCTCAGGTTTGTAAATTTCTCTTGAGCAGCAAATATGATGGAAAAAATACAGCGTTCGCTGAACCCATGTGTCGTCTTCGTCGGTCATTACGGTTAGTGAATGGGAACAAGGTCAATGAGGTCACCAACACTTGGGACACTACCCAAGGCCATTGATCCCAAGTGGCATGGAAAAGCGATCGGCATTGAATCATTAAGCAATTTGATCATGTGACCCATTTTTGGACCCATGACTAACTTAAGACTAATGATCTGTAGATGACCTTTGACACCAATGTTGTAGAAGTAAACTGTGGGGCATAACCACTGACCTCTAAACATGGAAGAGGGTCTGAGTCGCCGATTTAAAAACATCAGAAGTGGCTTTCTGACCTATACAAGATGGCGGGAAACAATGCCATGATACAACACTGACAATCAATAGAACTTGTGTGGAATATGTGCACCAGCAGGGTAGCATTGTGTCCGCATTGTGTATTAGGTCAACAGCGCAAACTTCATGGAGGTTTTCAATCGGCGACCATTCAAATGTACGGCAGCCCGCTACGTGTGGTAGAGTCACAGACAGCAAATTAATGCAGGTATACTTGTTGACTTTTCTTTTGTGAAAAATTAGACATAGTAACAACTAGAATTTCGCGGTTCTCGGCTTTCGCGCTCGCGCATTCAAAGCTATAAGCTGTGGGCCGCGCCATGACCTTTGACTTGGCAAACGACTTTGGCCTCATCAACATATGAGGGATCCCATGGTTACACTATGACAGAAGTTTGGTTCCAATTGAACTTCAAACTTTTCAATTGAGGTCAATTTTTAAAAAAGCTAACATTTGTGACACACACAACACACACACACACACCATCCACACCACACCTCCACACATCAACAGCACAACGGATGTGAATAAGTGTCCTCCAGCTAAAGCTGGCGGCCCACAAAAAATAGGACACACAAGTCATGAGGAAAATAAGTAATACATAAGAAATGGAGTCACACGTCTACCTCAGTTATACTCTCCGTCATAATTCCTTTTCTCTGCATCAAGGACTACGCCAGCATTCCCGCCAGACAGAACCAGACAACGCAATAAAGGAGATACATAGTCTGCGCGTACACGCAGCAACTCTCTGGTGCGCGTTTGTAGACGCCTATTTCAGAAAAGGAATTGTGACGGCGACTATAGCACAGATTTACAAAGCAATCCCCTACTGCGTCCTCTTTGCCAGGACAACACCACAAGTGAGAGCAACTTTAAGTTAAATAAGCACACAGGCAACTTCCCTGATTTGCTGAGTTGTGTCTGACCTATGCAATTTATTTGCCAGGTTTTTCAGCCACAAGGGTGTAAAGTTAGAAAGACTCGCACGAATTACTCCCCACTCAGTGCATAGGTCACACCCGTATCAACAAGCCAAGTTTAAGTACCACTGAAGTTTTGTGCCTTAAATGAATATCAAACGGTTTTTTCCCTGATGAGTATGATGTTCTTGCCACACCAAACAAATCTTGTTTCTCTCGACAGACTTCCCTCCATGTGGCTTACTCAAAGACCACATGAATTTGGTGATACAACCACTTACTGATATTATTAATCAATCTTTCAGTAGCGGTAGTCTTCCCCATTAAGAGCTTTCCGCGAGGGCGTGGTATCTCCCATCCTTAAGAAAGCACGTTGGATAAAAACATTCTTCGAACTACCGTCCTGTTTCCAATATCACTATCTAGCTAAATTAATGTAGAAACTGGTTTGTTCCGAGATAAATGATCCATCTCAGTGCCCATAGCCTTTTGAGGATTACCAATCGCTTATAGAAAGCGTCACAGCACGGAAACAGCTTTGCTGCGCGTTAAGACCGACATTCTTAAAGCTTTGGATAACAAATTAGCGGTTTGCTAGTAGTTTTACTGGACCTTTTCACAGCCGCCTTCGACCGGTCGAGCCACCAGATTTCTTTTAAGAGCGGCTATCCACACCTTTCTATAACAGGCAAAGCGCTGGATTGGATCAAATCATACCAGCAGCATCGCTCCTTTCGTGTATGTCTCGGAGACAGGCTCGTCCGATAATACTCCCTTGAACTTTGGTGGCACAGGGCTCAGTGGTTGGGCCATTATTCTTCTCCGTCTATACTTTTGATATTGTCTCCATCATTCGAAACATAACATCATTCATCACATCATGCGATGATTTCCGGTTATATCTGCCTTTCGACCCTAAATTGGACGTGACGGTACCCGTGCTGTGGAGAGGCTGTCGTCATGCATAAAAGATATTATCCTATGGATGGTGATAATAAGTTGAACGGAAATAATGAGAAATCTGAATTCTTTGTCGCTGCCATCGTCCTGGAATGCAAAGTAAAGTTGACAAGCTCTGCCTGAAATTGGCGATGTATTCATCAGGTCATCCATATTAGGAACCTGGTGGTATTTTTTGACACTTACTATGGTCATGAGCGATCCATTTAAGAACCCTTGGTTAAACTGTTTAACTTTCATTAAGAAATGCGACGAAATTCGTCGTTCATTACAGTCGAAAGGCTTGCCATCATCTTGTTCGGGCGCTCATCTTATCCCGTTTGGACTACGCCAATTCATTGATGCTCTGTATTTCAAGCTAGGATCGTAATCTACAGAACGTTCAAAATAGGGCTGCCCAGGATCCGTTTTCGGGCTGAACGCCTCCATCCTCAGCGCCCCTCTGAGAAATCTTCACTGGTTACCAATAGATCAGAGGATTAAGTTCAAGGTCCTCCTTTGTGTATATAAAGGAATTCATGAACTTGCCTCCTCCTTACCTTACCGAGTTTCTTGTGCCATATACCCTGGAAGGGCTAATCTCCGTTCATGTTGATGACAAACTACGCCTTCACAATCCACGTACCATTAGGAAAAATACGGTGACATGTCTTTCCATGCTTGATGCCCCATGTTCTCTGGAACTCCTTTGCCCTCTTCATTCGCAATCAGTACGTCAGTCATTATTTTTCAGGAAGCGGCTAAAGACTTATTTGTTTCCATCTTGTGTAGACCACCGCCTCATCTGGCCCCTCTTTTTGTATCTATATGGCCCTGGGTTGTTTTTGTACTTGCAAGTAATACGTGGGGGGTTAATTCTGTGCGTGCGTGATTTCGGGGGCGTAGGTGTGTGTATGTACCGCACTTTAAAAATGCTGTTTTCTTCCTTATTTTCTCAAGGTTTTTGTACATGCATTACACTTTTTAATTTGTAAATACTTTGTCATTATATGCTTCGTATTTTTAGATCGTTATGTATTTTAACCTTGGACAGCGCTTTGATGGGGCGTTTAGAAAGCGCTTAACTAAATGTATTTATTAATAATAAAGTGTACGCAGATACATGAAGTTTGGTGACCCATAGAAAGCTCTTCATGACCTTTGATTTCAAGGTATTTTTTCCTTCCGTACTGCTTTGTTGCGGTCCATAAACATGCCCATGGAAATTTTTACTAGGGCGACCCTAGTAATTACAACATGACTTTTGGGACATCAAAATTAAATTATGGGCTCCAGTAATATTCACTCCACTTTTCAACTTTTGGAAAGCAAATGTGGTGGCTACAATTGCATATTTCCACTGCATGTGCTTTACTTGGAGTTTTCAACTAAGTCTGAAGGATATATGTTTTTGAACTGTTCAAACAATCTGCTGCGTGTGTGCGTGAAGGTGCCGCATTGCTGTAGACAGCGCATAAACACGATTAAAATAGACACGCGATGCGCCCGTGTACTGTTCGCACATGGCGGTACTGCGTACGCTTAGTTCAAACAATATTACGGGGCCTATAAATGGACAACTTTGCCTCTTTGAGTGACAGTTGGCAGATGAGCCAAATATTTCTGATTTCAAAACAATAAAGGCCAAAGTGTCCAGTTGAAACACTAATGACACGGATAAGCTCACGCACTTACACTAATCGTGAGTAAACACACTTACGACAAGGCCAAAATTGTCACAATTTTGGGAAACTCATGATTTTGAATCAGTTCAGGCACAACACTTCTCCAAGTAAAATAATGCTTAAAAGATCATATGGGCATATGTACATTGATATCAAGTAGTCATTGAGATGATTTTGGGATGATACGGATATATCTAGTCGAGGAGATACAGGAAAAACTGGGACTAGATATAATCGTGTCACCTCAAAACTCACCCAATAACGATTTTATCATATACCCAAGCAGAACAAAATAAAGAATAAACATAGGCCTAAAGAAAATATAAGGGTGATTCACAAAACAAACAAAAGTTACGGTAAACTGAGTGTAGGCCTATATTGTTTAAAATGAGTGCAAGGGTAACGAATTTTCAGCGACAAGATTCTTTGAAATAAACGCCCTAAAATCATCTTTTTCTGATTCACAAACTCAAAATTATTGATCTATTTTAGTGCATGTGAGAGCGATTATGCTAAAATTTGTTTTCAACTCGGTTCAACATTGCTAAAACTCGCCAAATTAGAGCAGTGACTTACTTCAAAAATGAACACGAATTTTAAGATTTTTGATTATCATGATGCATGTCCCGCATGCACAGGTCCTAACTGACATGATACGAGCGAGCAGAACACGCTCCGAGGGTCTGATACGAGATATATCTAGTCAGTAAATCGGCGATTATCCAATGAAACACTGAGGGATTACTTGATGGTATAATTAAAAAGTATCTACCTGGCAACTTGGTGAACATTGTGAAAAACATGAGGCCTAACTTGCAGTTCACATCACGCAGGTATACTCTATCTCCTCCACTCTGAAGAAGTGATCCGTAGCTGTCTGAATCTGGCCGTTAACCCGGGACTGGCACTGGCTTGGATTAAACAAAAACGAAAAGTGAGACAACCATACCAGGATCATGGGATGACTGACATTTTAAAAATAATTGATCCAGTCATAATTTGTTTTCAAAGGATTTCCGTTGAGAGTGTTTTCAAAGTACATGTGACTTGACACTAAATTTAATAATGGCGTGGGGTGCTTTAATGGTCAGTATACATACCAGAGGGTGATTGAGTCCATACCAAGAACAACAGTTTTGGGAAAATTTCATGTGATTCCACAAAAATCCTTTCTTAAACACTTAAAAACACTAATTTTAGCCCACAAAGCGATAGTACTTCAAGGAATTTTTATCATGCTCATAAAATGTTTTGTGGTCCTTCAATTCTGAACACGTTTTTCCCTAAGTACTGACAGTACAGTATAGGCACATTGCAATGTATTATGGGATTGGTTCAAAAAACCCTTGGACTATGCCAAAGGGGTGAAGTGGTTGTAGACCCAGGCAATATACGACAAGACCAATAAAAATAATGACAAGAACGGAATGACATAAGCAGACACTGGAAGAATTGATGATCAGGGTGTAGGCCATGGACAAAAAAAACAAGGAAAATGGGGGAAAAGGAGTAAAAATGCCAAAAACAGGCTGAAAATCAAAGAAATAAAAATTTTGGCACAAACACAATTTTTCAAAAACAAGGAAATCCTCTTAAATGAGGAAAATTCACACCCTGCGATAGGATGACAAGAAGCTTGTTACAAGCGCGACAAGAAAGCAACCTCACCTGGAAATATTTTTAATTTTCATGAAAAAAATTATCCTGTTACTGACGCATCACCGCCCCCACGGTGTCCACCCACTCTCATAGGCCAAGAAACAAAAAACTGTGTCTCCAGACGACAGCGTGCTGTTGTTTAAAATTACTCTTTTTTAACGCATTTTTTAGCTTTTACTCGCTAAAAAACAAGGCGGTTCTCGAACCACCAAGTGTCGCCTGGTTGCGCGATAACTTGCTTTATGATGAAGGTGGCAAATGATGATAAGACAGAGAACAATGAACTGAGAAAGTGTTTATACAAAATGACCAAGTTTGATATGAATTGGATTGATTTGAGCCCACATTTATTGGTCAAGCTATGAGTTGCAAAAAATATTGGGGTCACACCGTCCATGAGGTCACCAAGGGCACATGGGTCATGAGGTCACATGGGGTCATGAAGTCACCAAGATCACCAAGAATCACCAAGGTCACAGGAAGTTACCAATGTCACACAGTCACAAGGTGCCACACGAAGTCGCCAAGGTCACCAAAGCACCAAGGTCACATGAGGTCACCCCGGCCCCCCCTCGCCAAGGCCCCTACCCACCACACCACCGACCCCCCCCCTTTGGTCCGATGCACCACACCACCCGGACCCCTCCCGACGCACCCACCTCACACTAAACCACCCAACCCTGCCAACTACCCAAACCCAACCATGCCCGCTCCCCACCAACCCACCCTGCCGCATCCTAAACACCACACCCAACCTCTTCCCCAACACCCCACCCTGCCTCTCCCCAAACCACCCCACCCTGCCTCTCCCAACACAACCACCCTGCCCCCTCCCCAACACCCCACCCTGCCCCTCACAAAACCCCAACCCTGCCCCCTCCCCAACCACCCACCACTGCCCCCTCCCAAACACCCACCTGCCCCCTCCCCAACACCCAACCTGCTCCATCCCCAACACCCACCATGTCCCCCCACAACACCCCACCCTGCCCCCTCCAGATGATTAACACAAGATGTAGGTATAGTAGCTTTCATGTAGCAAAGGAAGTTTGTATATACGATGTACAGTTTTGGCGATACAGCAATTTTATGCATATTTAATTAGCTATTTTGCCATACCTAAGCCGCGGTATCAGGAACTTTCAAATGGCAAAGTAGATGCGCACCATAATGGGTTTTCTGCGTGAAGGAATTTGCGTACGGATGTACGTTTCAAAAATATAGCGATACGCAGATTTTTGAATATTAATTAGGCTCCATTTGCAGATGTAATTTGCTCGAAATACACCCAACATCGAATCAGGTTGAGAACTCTTTAACCGCTTCCTTCCAGAAGTTACATCATTATATGCCTGACGGCACTCCAGATAACTTGAACACAAGCCTGCAGGGAAAGTGTTGTCATTTTGACCTGCCCCAAAATAAGTAATTAATTTCATGAAATCCAAATAATGCAGCCAAAAGCTACACAAAATATTTGGCACATCACTCTACACCAATTTAAATGCATTATTACCTCCAAATTGATCCTGGAATGGTCCGGGGGACGGCGTTAAGGAAAACAAGCTTTTCACGCGCGATTCTCACACTGATAAATGGATTTCGCGCCAAAAAATCGCGAAAATTCACCGAACTCCACTAACTACGCACCTAAACTAAAAGGTCATGGTAGACAACCTATCCAAGTTAATACAGAAGTGTAAATCGATCCTGTCGATCACAAAAGGGTCGCCTTACCTATAATTCCCTACCAGACCCTCTTTAAATGATGCGTAAATGAATACAAATATTCCCCAAGCGAGTCAATCATACTAAGTGCATGGTCCGACACACTGTTCGCCAATCGTATATCGCTTTTGTGTTACTTTCGATGATTCAGTATTTACAATAAAGCAATTACCGCACCCCATGTATAAATGGATCCCAAACCAAACAAACAATGAACAATAGTTCCATTCATATGTTAATTGCAAGTAACAAACATAAACAAGCGGTAATTAAATCTGAAGTATTTTTAAAAAATTCATTTCAGAAACGACTAACAGGTTTAACTAATATATCATCATGTATTTGGCACATGCGGTTTGAACTCGACACCCAAAAAACGGGTGGTGGAGTCAACATTTTCACTGTGGTCGTTTAGTTTTTTTAATGCATCTTTTGAAGTATAAGAGATATGGCAGTTAAATTTGGTATCAACTGAAAGCTGAAACATAATTATTAAGTATGGAAAGTTCATTGAGTATCTTGAACTAGGCAGATGGATTCCATTCAATTTACGAAGTCGGGGGTGGTTTCTTCTTGGAGGGAAGCGGTTGCATGGGAAGCGGTGCGCTATTACCAATCTCTATGGGAAATGTAATTTTAGTGCCTTGAATGCAAATATGTGAATTTCTCAAAAATCAATGTTTTTCAACAAATTGGTATCAATAGAGAGCTGACAGTATATCGTTATGTTTATATTGTAAAATACCTAAAATAATACACTCCTGTAGGCCATTATAGGCCTACTAGTATGTTCTCCAAGACAATAGGGCCTACATCTAATTAAAACATACGTTTATAATAATTAATAATAACAGTAAGAAATCCATTTCAGTCCAAGTATTATTTTATTAAAAAACCACTGCGCACTGAACATATATTAAATGATAAATACCATATAGCATAAGACAGATGCAAATGCATTATATGATTTCTTTTTGCTTCATGTCATCCGATGGCGTCAAAATTAATTGAAGACTCGCAAATACAGTGATGAATTTGGTCACCAAAACCAATATCACATGGCACAAAGGTAATCACAGGCTCTTATTAGAGCAACATCAGGCAGGCCATTCTCATCAGTACAAACCAAATACAAAAGCTAATGCGATCATACAAAGGATGGTATTTGTATTTTGGGATTGAACTTATTATAAAATCTCGCCACGGATTTACATTGTCAAATTCAGACTATACCGATAGTATGTGTGCCTTGCAATGTGAGAAAACCCAAAAAAACAGTCAAAATCTTCTAAGATGTCCGACTACTTGGAATGAAACTTTGCACATAATTTGTGTAATAAGCTGACGAAGAAAATTTAAATTTACTGGTTGACCATTTATGATGTGCATTATACAATTTTGAATTTTATCGTAAACATGTTACAATGCACGGATAATCATGCTCTCTGTGTCATTCAGTCCTTGTGCAAACCATTAAAATTTCAAACACGTTGAAGAGTTTATTCTAAAGGAAACATCACTTATGTACATCTGACCAAGAAAAACCTGTGGAGGATGTTATTTGAAGTCTATTGAAGTTGCCACAAAAAACGTGTTTTATTTTGGCATTTTTTAAAAAGTATATAATTTTTTGTGAGTGATAACACCCCTACAATTATATATTGCTGAAAAGGCCTAAGTCTCAGCAGCAAGAAAATGACATCAAATCAGATATAGGTGGAACACATGTTGTTTTGACATTCTAACCATGGGTCACTTTAAGTTGACATTTTGACTCATTAAAATAATGTAGCATTAGAACATTACACCTGACAATGATTCTGAGTGTGTTTTGGATTCATTGTTCAATTTCCGTCAGAAATGTCTACTTTTATGTGGTGGGGGGTAAAGTTTGAAAGTTGATCATTTGAAGGGGGAAAAAAAAAAAAAAAAAAACGTGTCGCAAATTTCAAAAATGGGTGAGTGACAAAAATTCGCGAGGTTAAAACGCATGGCCCATTTTATGGCTAAAATACCGTCATTTTAGCTTGAAAAAATTACAAACTGGCAGACGGCGAACCCCGACGGCAGGCCCACGCGCGAATATTTGACACAAAACAAAAGATTAGAATCAGTTTGCATATCAGAGAATGCAAATTGTGATCAGAATTAACGTGTGTGACGTGATACCTGTGGTCATGAGCTGAAAAGTAATGAAAATCAGTATTAGTGAAGGCTTACCTGGCTTGGGGATTTGCCCGGACAGTTTTTCACTCATCAGTGTTTTTCCCGCGCGCGGTCTACAGAGTTCAGACCAGCCGCTGGCTTTTCCTGTACGGATCTCTTCGTGAGAATCGCGGTAATTTTTGGGCATGTTCTTCACTGGCTCGGGCAAGCAGTTTTCTCTATGCGGTTGCCCGATAGGGCAAAGCTAGAACTAAATTCGTCGCGGCATGAATTCGGACCACATGTGTGTTACTCCAGGATATGGATTACAGTCATGAACCTTTGTTCTCTGATATTAGTACCTTATCTGGCATATCGACTGAGAGATCATAAAATTCTCCGTATTGGTAACCTCTCCCACATTTCCTTTACATCTGATGGTATGCAATACCTTACACGCAAAGTTTGAGTTATGGGCATGGCAAAGCTGGTGGTGATTCTTGTGTCGCTGCTTGTTTCTGTTATTGACAGTGTCCAACATCTTCCTTGAGTTGGTCAACGCAATGACAAGGAAAGGAATCATGGCATCCTGCAGGAATAATGGCAGGTTACAAGTGATCGTAGTAAAGTCATATGTCACCTGGCAGCCCCTTGAATGTATCATTAAATGTTCCCTTTTTAAAAAATGGTACGATTCAAAAAATACATCGTTCCCCAGAACGTTTTGTTTGCCGTGTGGCCATCACGGTTGACTGAAGTGTAGTTGGTGATGATGTTTGATTAGATTTTGGCCCAGGGTTTTTTTTTGAGGCACTCTGGTGTTTGATTTTATGAAATTGGGTCAAAGGTCACATAGGGTCATCAAAGGTTCCAATCTGTGTACATCCCACATAAGTCTTGGCCAGTGGTACTTTTGAGTAACTATGGTGGCATAGCATCGTAGTGCCGAAGAAAAAATGTAGTTAACGATTTCACAAAATGGGGTCAGAGTCACACAACAGGGGTCATCAGAAAGACGAAAAAGTGTCAACATTTTTGGACCACTCTGTACATGTGCTTTTAGTGTATTACTTTTGGCCTGTCAGTTACACTTTTGTTTTGATTTTGGTATTTTTGTAGTTTTTGATAATCAAGATAGCTGCTGAAGGAAATAAGTTGCACTATGGTTTGATTGAATCGTAGTCTATAATTTTACGGAATATCATGCATGGGAATTTGAAAAAAACAAATATATAATATTGATCCACAATAAGTTACTGGTGAAGATCAATATACAGTTTTAAATTGTAATAGTAGCTTTTTGTAAATGTATCAAATTCCCAGGAAAGGAGATGATGATAAAACTACTCCCAATCTTTGTGGGACATTCCATTGCATATAATAAAAACAGGGCCAGAAAAATAACACCACCAGCCGGACATAATTTGTAAAAATATGATTATCAGTCAGTGTCATGAATAGATTCAACATGTACCACAAATGATGTCATCCCCAACCCCAAATATTGAGTGCTTTCTGTCCCTCCTTGTAGACTTGACACAACAAAAATGCAATTCAATTGCGTTTCTAAGAAACCTTTTAAGGAAAAAATAGTAGGTTATATCACCCAAATGTTTCTGGAGGAGAGTACAAGAATACAATTGAATACCAGGAAAACTAAGACAAGGCGGTTCTCGAAACCACAAGTCGCGAATGTCCTTCCGCACAGAGCTGTAAGACAAGAGCAGCGACAGATTGCTATTGTATGAATACAGGGTATTCCCAAAAAAAGTGGTGCTAGCAGATACAGTGGAGGATTGCGTATAATATCCCTCCCAACACCCCACCCCCTCCATAACAACCCCACTGCCCTTCACCCAAAACATGCAGACACCCCCCCACTACCCCAAACATTCCCGAACACCCCACCCCCCCCGCAACACCCAACCCCTCCACATACACCCACCCCCCTCCCCCACACAATGCAACACCCCACCCACCTTCTTCCAAAAACACGCCAACCCCCCAACACCCGCAACCACCACACCCCCTCTCCAACACCTGCAACACCCAACACCCCGCAACCACCTCACCCCCTCCCCTCAACACCCCGCAACAACCCCACCCCCTCCCCCCAAACACCGCAAAAACACCCCCACCCCCTCCCCCAACACCCTGACAAACACCCCACCCCCCTTCCCAAACACCTCCGCAACACCCTCACCCCCTCTCCAACACCCCCCCCCGCCCAACACCCCATTCCCCTCTCCAACACCCATCCCGCCTCCCCAACACCCCCTGCCCAAGCACCCACCCCCCTCCCCCAACACCCGCCGCCAACACCACAACCCCCCCTCCCAAAACCCCGCAACACCCACCCACCACCCAAAACCACCCCATCCCCTCAACCAACAAACCCGCAATACCCCAACCCTCCCCAACACCGCAACCTAACCACCCCGCAACCATAACACACCGCAACCCCACCCAAACACCCGCAACACCCCGCAACACCCACCAAAACCCCAACCCTCTCCCAACACCCGCAAAACACCCCCAAAACCACACTGCAACACCCACCACCTCCCCAACACCCTGCAACACCCCACCCCCTGCCCAACCACCCCTCCCCAACACCCTCTCCTTCCCAACACCCTACTGCCTCTCAACACCCCACTTGCACCATGTTACACAGAAATTTGGCATATCAATGTATGTTCAGTGATAAGAGCAATTACGCATATTAAATTAGATCAATTGCATCACAAAATGCCCCTTTAATTGGCAACATGCACTTTGATCCTAACTATATCACACAAAAGATGGCAGACTAGTCTTTATGAGCAAAGGAATTTTGCCTATCCGAGATACCGTTTCGGCAATACAGCAATTATGCAATTTTAAATTAGTCATTTGCATACCTAAGCCACAGTACACACACTTTCAAATTGCAAAAAAGATGCGCACCAATACAGTGCTTTCATGCAGTGAAGGAATTTTGTGTAGCGAGTTCAGTGTTAAAAATTTAGCAATTACGCAGATTTTTTTTTTAATGCATATTAATTAGCCTCATTTGCATACCTAATTAACCCAAAATACGCCCAAAAAAAAAATCTAATCAGGTCGAGAACTCTGTAACCCGCTTATTACACCAGTTACATATTAGATGCTACGGAACTCCAGAAAGCTTGTACACAAGCTTTTTTTTTCTTAATATGCCCAAATTAAGTGAGGATCACGGATAAAATGGGCTTACAGAAAAATGACATAAAATTCAAAACCCCTGAATCAATTTAACTCCAACCTGGACTATGGTAAGGATTGAACTTTTCCTCCACATATTTTTGCGGTTTCAAGACCGCGTGATTTGTTAGTGTTTTATTTATTTTTTAAACAATTCCCATAATTTTACAATAAATAATTTTTCCCAGCCTAAAATGGATGGTGCTTTTAAGCTGAAACTTTAGGGAGTGTTATAAACAAAAACCTAAAATCTCACGTTGGCTTTTTTTAATCAAGTGTTTATTTTTTTTAAAAAGGTTCAAAATTTAGGGAAACATCATTTAGGGAAAATTTAAAACCACCTTTATTCAAATAGAAAACACTCAATCTGCAAATCTAATGTGAGAATTTTCTAAATTTAATTTCCTTTTCATTTAACCCTTATTCATCACCAGGGAGTTGTAGTTTCTTCTAGGGACAAAATTATGAAACTTGGGGATTCAGTATTCTAGAAATACTTCAACAAAAAAGTGTCTGTTGCGACCCACCTGTTCTTGTTTTTGATGACACACAGAAAAATACAAAATGTATAATTTTTTAGGTTTTTTCTTTTTTTAACATTAAAAAACAAACACCAATCTTAAACTCATCAATTACTGAGAAAAATGAAATAAAATGTGTTAGTTTTTCACAAAAGT
>JAMKCH010021273.1:0-22675 GCA_023653785.1 Ophioderma brevispina | reverse complement strand
GGTAACATGGACGCTCCCATCAAGATCAACCCCGTGACTCTATGATATGAATGGTTCATCAACTCTCCTTTTGAATCAGTTTCGGTGTCATGTTACCTTTTGCAATTGCTTCAATAAATTAAAATATCGTGTTAACCAAATCTTCGCGTGGCACTTCCCTTTAAAAAAAAGGTGTTTCTCCTTAAAACTAGCCTCTACGATGACGTCGGCTGTCGGTGCTCCGTGACATATCATTTTTGATGAAATGTTCTTGTCTCACGCTGGATATAACAAGACATGACACCTGTTCAATTAGACATTGTGGAATTAATAGCTATTAATAACTTGCCGTGTGTATTATAGTCCTCTGACATGGCTGTCTGTCAGATCCGTACGCAGGATTTATTTGGAGGAGTACGGGACTTCAAAAAAGTGGTCCTTTTTTCGTGAAAGTGGACCTATTCACCCGGGGTCCCTTTTGAGACGTTTAAAGAAATCACCAAATAGTGGGATTTAGATATTTTTTCTCTAAATTTTGAACCTTTTTATATAAAAAAATCAGCAAAATATGGACTTTGCTTTTTTGCCACGTATGGATTCCCTGCTTATCGCGCGTAGATCTATATTTGTGGAAGCATTGGTCTATGCATGTGAATGTGCGTATAGTTATGGCTTTCCTGAATTTCTCACATGAAATTTTATCAAAGCACTATAGACTTAAACATCATCAAAACATTAAAACAATAACATTTTTTTTAATCGGTATGAATTGGATTTCAAGTACAGTACGGTACTAATATTCTCAGTACATTTTGTTAGTGTTATTTGTTTCTTCCTATAGGGTAAGACTAGACTTAGTGGTATCTTATTCTTTGTAGTATTAACATTTTACGTGGGCGTAATGCATTCTCAGAGAGCAAAATAATTACTTGTTTTTGACACTTTTTTTAACAAAACGTGTACTTCCTGTCGATCATTCAATTTACATGATTGTGACTACCAATATTTCTTTTATTGCCTCTCACATTCAATTTACATGAATGTGACTACAAATATTTCTTCATTTTTGCTTCATGTCTATTTTTGTAATTTACGCAAAATAAATCTACCATTCATTTGACAAAAAGTTGCACTTTCTTCCCCTCAATCTTTCTTTTCTTTATCTGTCTTTATATTATGATTTTTCAAATACAAGATGCAGGAGAAAACTTGCACAGGGAATGATAGAAGCTTGATAATAGAAGTATGAAAAGTAATAATAATAATAACAATAACAACAATTAAGCTAATAGCGATATCAAGGCAGCCCGTCGTACAAAGTCTTGAAATTTACATAAATATGCATGAAACGGAATAAAGGGCATTATTACCAAAAAACTGTATAACAATGGTTCAACTTAACGTCATTTTCAATGCAAAACAAAGGCAAATTTCTCTAAGAATTCTAATTTCTCTAAACATTCCAAGCAAAAAATAATATAATAGTAATATAATTCTATCATAATACAGTGTGAGTCAATAAAAACCCTACATTCAGGAAAGATTTTTTCTTAAAATGTTAAACGTTATTTTTGCTTGATTGTTTGCTTTGGTTGTTTCAGGGTATCAGAAGATTTTTATTTGGTGTCTTTCGGACTTTCGGAAACTATGTAAATTTTGCGGAGAGACCTAAAGATTCTGTTTGGCCACTTTTAGCCATACAATACGGAGAGACTGACACCGATTCATTATAGCAAAGATAACTCATACATGAAATTTCAGTTGGTATCGATTTCTTCTTGACAAAAACATATCAGTTTGAATAAAACGGTCTATTGTGTAACATAATTATAAGTAAAATATTATCTTCAACAAATTAAATTACCATTGTAGTCGGCCCCACAGCCACGCGCAGCTGGGAAATGGTGTTCATTTTGTGTTTGGAGGTTTTTCTAGACTGCATTTTCCCGCTGAACACGATGGTGCCGGCCGATTTATTAAAAAACGTGCCCAAAGTGGTCCCCCGGGGGTCCCAGGGGAGGGGGTGGGGGAAAATCCTAACTTTGGTATACATTGACCGATTGTAGTATTTTTGGTGTCTATTTATAGGTTTTTGGACGTGCTAAATTGATTGAGATAACTTTCAAAATACTAAATGGCTACCCTATGCTCAAATTTCAAAAAGGGCCTCCGAAAAAGTGAATTTTACCCACTTTGTACATCTTGAGCAATATTTGCAGTCCTAGTACCATACAATATTGGGGGATTACAAGGTCATTAAATGACTTTTTGAAACCAAAATGGCTGCCACTTGGACAAATGTCAAGATTCAAAATGCGCCATGTGCGGAATTTTGCAAATGGCTTCTCAAAAAAGGGTTGCTATTAATTCGTATGTAATTTTTAGCTATTGATGTTATAGTTTGTGGCCATTTATATTTGGTTTGGTTACTACAAGGGGTTTTTATACAAGTTGGAAATCCAAAAGATGGCGTATATTTCAAAATGTGAAAATTCTAAATGGCTGCTATCTGTTGACTTTTACAGATTTTTTTAAGAATGAAATTTCCATACATTGGGTATTTGTTGTGTATCTTCGGTATGTTTTGAAGAAAACGTGGTTTAACCTCGCCCCGACCGGGGGTGGTTACCACCCCCACCCCCCCCCCCAACGGATGATGCCCTTTCGCCACAAAAAACGCAAACGATATGATCTAAGGTTTATGTAATGGAAGTAATCCTTTGCGTCATTTTACGAAAAAATGGGGGTGCCACCTTCACGGAGGTCAATGTGCCTGTCAAAGCGGAAGGTGTGGGGGGCGGGGTGGTTGCCACACATTCCTAATTTTACTGTGTAAAATGCCAAAAAATGGTTTACTTCTGATGTTATGTATGATGCGACTGTAAGCAAGATACTGGCAATATTTGTATTTTTATTAGTTTAGAAGATAATAACATGTGTATGCTTACTTGGCACCCATCATTCCAAAATAAAAAAATACAATTTTGCTTGCATGAAAAACCCTTAATTTTTAAAAAAAACCTTTGGTTTTTTGAATGGCTTACAGATTAAACGTTATTAAATAAGCTCTCGGTTAAGACGTCACTATGACGTCATATTGTTAAAACTTGATTATTGTACTTTATTGAAGAAAGGACATTTGTCGCTACACACTGATACCAAATAAGATGATGGTTCGTCGGGGGGGGGGGTAACCAAACCAATCCCCTTGGTCGTGAAGTAGTAGAAAACACCTTGGTTGGACGAGGATTAAACAAACTAAAAATTTTTAAAAAAAGGGTCTCATATGCAAAAAACTTGTCATATATCATTCAAAACAGTTTACATGAACATTCGATTTAGAGGTTAGCCACATTGGGTGTTGTTGTTGTCTTTTGCATTTTGCATAAAAGGTGACGGAAACACTTGCTATTTTCCTGGCAAAGCTGACATTATGCCAAAAATCTGTAAATATTCTGTCAAAAATAATTTGTTTGAAATATCATGAGTATCCTACTAAAGTACAGTACATAGATAATAGTAAGGACACGTAAGAGATGCGTTCACATACAATGCATAAAATTTATAGATCTTACCACTCGAGAAATGAAACACAAAAAGCAATGCGAAATGAAGTGGCGCATATTTGCCAGGATTTAGTCCCCTATTTTATTTCCAATCCAAATCAAGGTATTCCAAATATTTTATGTATCCAAATCCAGAAGCACTCAAGAGACCGGTTATAATATACTAAACCACTAAGGTTCCACTCCTCAGCAATTTGCCAAGAAGGTTACAGCGGAATGAACTGGCTAACTTCACATTCAAAGTTCTTGTTACAATCCTAATGCAACACTGTCTGACCAGTAATACGGTTATACTATGCCGCTGGGTCCCCAGAGCAATTGCCAAAGATTAATTATGATATGCTACAAAGTCAATTTAATTTAGAGAAGTTCAGATCCATCAAATGACAAAGTTCTTAAATTTCCCGCACAAAAACATTTAAGGTTTCATCAGAATCGTAAGATAAAACAACTCCCAAAATACTTACAAATACAAAAGTTCCACTAAGTTAACGAGCTTAAGCAAGACACTACAACCTAAACGAGGGAATTAAGAGACCTTCTGCTGGTTTATCACAAACCTGGGGGCGGGGGGAAGAGGGAGGGAAAATTTTATAATTGTACAAGCCAGAGGGCAACAAAATCCCCGGTGGCAAAATTTAGCGACAGTTGGGTGAGTGACCATTTACAACACCCGCTGGTTGTGGCAGACAAAATGGGTTGTTGAAAGCAATTGGTCACATACAATCAGATATCAAGCAACCCAAAAGGTATCAGAAATCATTTCCTGGAGTTAATTAAACAGTCTATTGCGTTTTGCAATAAAAAGTTATTATGCTAAGACCAATGTTCCGACTTGTTCACTTTAAAATTGAAGTTCATGGTAAGTTTTTAGAACATGGTTCCATTCATCACTGAGCTTTCTTCACTATCGACGACCCAGGCCTCGTCTCATGATTCATCGTTAAGTAATCAATCCACTTCTGCTCACTTATCTAGTACGCCAGCCAGATGTCGGCAGCGTAGTTAAAGAGTAGATTGCGTAAGGTGATGCGTAAGATGTTGGCCATATGTAGCTTAGTTATCGTCACTTGCAGAGCTGCATCCCATTGTACCAAAGGTATGAAAGGGATTGTCGTAGACCCGTCTTCAATCTTCCAGCCATACTTGAGTAAGTCTAGTGGATGTAGGATCCATCTAGCAGTGTGTTCATGCAGTGTGAACAACAAAATTGATTATGGTGACGATACTACGCTACATATTAATTATTACTACATGTATGTATTAATGGCTATCTAACGATTATTTCAAACAAAATTATTTGGCAGTAATATGCCGGGCGTCTCAAAAAAAGAGGGGGGGGGGGGGGGGGGGGGGGGGGGGGGGGGTTTTTGGGGGGGGGGGGGGGAGGGGGGTAAGGGGGGCGGGGTGGGGTGAACATTCAAAGCGCCCTTTCACGAAGAGAAAAGAGTAAACCATAGAAATTAAAAACATCTGAAAAGTGTATTCGTTAGGTGTCGACACCAACAAATCATTTAAAAAACACATCGGCGAGCGATTATGGCCGATTGAAAAATTTGTACCAACTTTTCATTTTATCCACGGATTTTTTACTGTTTGTAGTCATTTAGACCATGAGCATTCTCCAAACGCATTCTTTTGTTTATGATTCTTTGTTTTTGCGAATAAAGGACAGTTTCTAATTTGAAACGTTTAGTTTCAATTATTAGAAATTCAAAGATCTACCGCTTCTTCTTTACTGCGCTGCTCTGTCTCCACTTGGCTGCTCTAAGAAGGATGCAGGCTCGCATTCTCTTTTCCATTTCAACATGACTTCTAATCATTCTTGTCCGTCGGATGTTGTAAGGCAGCTATGGGACGATTGAGAGTGAAGTGCCATGAAAGGAAATCCAGCAAAACCTTGTCAGAACTTCGCAATAGAATTAACCGCTGAACTTTGCAAGCATCCTACGCGTGACGGACAAGAATGAATTAGAAGTCGATTATTGAAATTGAAAAGAGGCAAAGACTGGCAAGCCCGTCTTCGTGGTCTTAAAGGCAGCCAAGTGGATGATAGCCAGAGCAGGAGTAAAGGAATGAGTCATAATATTGGAATTTCTAATAATTGAAAACTAAACTTTTCAATATCAGAACTTGACATGGTCGGCCAAAAACAACAGGCAACCAAAACAAAAATTGAAATGGTGCTCTTGGAGCATGTGTATTGGGTCTAAAGACAGCTAAAACAGAAACAAACCGTGGATGGATAAAATGAAAGTGGGTACAAAATTTTCAATCAGCCTTACACTTCGTCAGTTCTGAATCCTTTTGAAAAGATTTTCGGTGTCGGAAACCTAATGAAATGCATTTTTCAGACTTGTGTATTAATTTGTAGGTACTTTTTTTCTTTACGAAATAGAAAGACGCTTTGAGGACTCTCTTTTTAGACACCCAGTTTTTAAACTTTTTGGCATATGGCAGCTTTGCCAGGAAAAATAGAAAGTGTTTTGGTCACCTTGTAATGCAAAACTGCAAAAAAAGACAAAAAAAAAATGTGGTTAAGCTCTTAGAAGTCTAATGTTATTTGAACTGTTTGGTGGCATATTTAGAGACAATTTGACATTATGACAGCGCTTTTTCCAATTTTTGAAAGTGGTTTTAAATCATGTTTTCTTGCCAAAAACATCCTCGAGATACACAACAACAAATATATACCAAACGCATGGAAATTAATTCTTTAAGACAATCTATAAAAGTCAACAGATAGACATTTTTTTGACCATTGTTTTATAAATTGAAGCCATCTTGGATTTCCATAGTGGTTATAAAACCCCTTGTAGTGCCAAACCAAATATAAACAGGCCTATAATATACCCCAATAGCTAAAATAAGCCCACAAACCCGAGCAATAAAAACCTTTGTTTGAAGGTCATTTGCAAATTCAGCAGATGGCCAGCCATTTGAATGTTGACATCATGTTGTCAAGTGGCAAGACATTTGGATTTTCGAAAGTCATTTTAATGACCCTGTAATGACCAACAACAGTTATGGGCTCCAGAGAGGCAAAATTCGGCAAGATGTACAAAACGTGATAAAATTCAATTTTCGGAAGCCATTTTGAATTTGAGCATAAGGCAAGCAATTTAGGATTTTGAAAGTTTATCTCAACAATTTAGCATGTCCAAAAACCTTTTAATAGACACCAAAAATACTACAATCGGTCAATGTATACCCAAATTTAGGATGTTCCCCCACCCCTCACCGGGGGACCCCGGGGGGCCACTTTGGGCACGTTTTTCATATAAATCGGCCGGAACCATCGTGTTCAGCAGGAAAATTCAGTTAGAAAACCTCAAAAACCAACAATGAACACCATTTCCAGCTGCGCGGGGTGTGGGGACGGGACATTGCTCAATCATAAAGAGACATTTATTGAAAATCACTCCATATCGATGTCTCAGTTCATGAACATAATGAAACTGCACAGGATTTTGTTTTCATTCTCTTAAGGCATTATGTAGCACTCATCCTAAATGTAAGCCGGTGAAAATTTCACTCCCCAGAATAGTAAAACTCTTGTAAACCACTCCAAGGTGGGTGGTTTGTACTTAAAAAGAGCATATTCCACTCAAAGAGAGCGAACATCACTCAAAATGAGTGGATTTCCACTCGTTTTGGTGTTGTCGTTCGTTTAACCCCTCAAAGTGTTGTCCTTCGTTTAACTCCTAAAACGAGTGAAATCCAATCTTTTTGGAGTGATTTTCACTTTTTTGGAGTAGAAATTCGCTCTTTTTAAGTACAATCCACTCATTTTGGAGTCATTTTACACAGTTTTGACACTCTTTTGGGGAGCCACAAAATAACAGTATAACTCAGTGTCCATAAATTCAGAGAAGAACTAAAACTGGAGTTTTCTGTAAATAAATTGGAATTAAAACTTAAAATTTAATAATGCACTGTTTTTCAAGCTGAATACAAAACTTCTATGGTTTCACTTTGGCCTCCAAGTTTTTAGCGTTGTAAGTTAAATCCATGAAATCTTGCTGAACCAAAGTAAACTGTGGTATTACAACAGCTATCTTTACTTTCTTGTTTGGGGAAAAATAAACATTTTCCAGCCAGATTGCTTTTGTAATCTCGGGAGATTAATTTTAATTCCTAATGACTCTCCCACATTTTTTTGACAAACCTGTTTTGTACTAATCACAGATGAAGACCATGTTACTCTATGAAAACGATGCATCTTTGTTTGGCTCAAAATCGGCCAAACGGGATTTTTAAGTCTCTCAGCAAAATAGGCATAACTTCATCCTCCAAAGTCCAAATGACACCAAGTAACGTTTCTGAAAGCCTGTTTATCCCTCTTGGTAACCAAGCAACATTTGAGCAAAAATATTTCTTAACTATTTTAATTATTTTTTTAATTTTTTCTGAATGTAGGGTTTTTATTGACTCACACTCTAATAATAGGCGGGAAGATTAGGTTTTGTCCGGCATTGTGTTGCAAATCACGCGTTTGTTGTTTGACATTGCATGTCTTCTTATTTATAAGGTTGACTGACTCTGCTCCACAATACCTCATCGATTCAATTATTCTTAAGTCTTAATAGCCACATCTTCAGTGGGGGGCCTACTCATATAACAAGCTCTTCCCTGGACCGAACTCTCCTTACCATCCCCATGTGTAGTTTAACCTCTGGTGATAAGTCATTCACAGTTGCTGGACCGTCCATCTGGAACAGCTTACCGCGGAATAACTGGAAGCTTCCTCTCTCCCACATTAAAAAGATGCTGAAACTCCCTTTTAATTCATAGTATACTTAATTTTGTCCTTTGCATTACTTTCCTAGTTATCCACTAGCTGGTTATTAGTCATGTTTGGTATCGTAGTTGCTCTTTTTGTACATTTTATTCTGTTATCGTTAGATTCAATTTTTTTTTGGATAAGCGGCCTTAATCAACCTTTATGTTATGTATGTAATGTATTATGTATGTATGTTGTATGTATTTATGTATGTATATGTCTTTATGTATGTATGTCTGTCTGGTGTGTGGTAGTATGAATATGGTCTTCTGTCTGATGATGTGATGTCTTTCTTCTGCTGGTTCTTTTTCTTTCTGTACATGGTGTGTGTCTTTCTGTCATTTCTGTCTTTCTGTCTGTCTGTTGTCTGTCCATGTCTGTTCTGTCTGTCTGTCCTGTCGTCTGTCTGCTGTCTCTCTTCTTATCCTGTCTGTCTGCTCCGGTGATGTAGTGTATGTATGTTGGTACTCAATATTAACAAGCGATCGCTGCAACAAAAGGTTATTCAGAATGCCAAGTTGAAGGATATGAGGGGTGTAGTCTTTACTTATGGCCCTCTGAATATTGAATTTCACACCGAGTACATGTTTTGAGGTGGACCCCCTCAAATTTAAAATTGCTGTAGCGTGAAAACGAAAAAGAGGTAAAGAGCTCAAATTTTGCGGATCTTTACTTTTTTTTCTTATGAGTATATTCAAGACACCAAAAAAGAAAGAAATCCGTGAGGTGATGGTGTACTCGATTTGTTGAATTGGCATGACCCTGCAATAGTTTAAGCATTCGTATCTTGAATTCTTTATTCACGGAAAAGCATATTGCTAGCAAATCATAATAAGTACTTGAATGCTTACTTGAATGGTAAATTTTTAATAATACTTGGATTATGCTGGCGTGTGCAATTGACAGTTTGGGTGCTAAATTTAACCATTATCGTGTATATTTTTATCTTTTTTATGTATACGTAGAAATGAAAATTGGTTTTGTCGTGATATAGCGATATGAGAAACAAAAACTTGTGCTTTTAAAATTAAAGGCACTATCAGTGATATGATCGAAAATATCATCAAAAATCAGATTTTAACATGTCTGTAATAAGTATAGGTATCCCAACTTACCCTGCAAATGATAGGACCAGAAGCAACCTAATAATGACTAAATCGGACATTTTAGTCATTACTGTCCGTTCGTATTTGAATGGAGATTTGTATCTTTGAAGACTGACTTTTCTTCCTTTGCTGTCAATTCTTCAGTTGGAAAAAGTAACTTATGAAAACTCTACAGACTTATACTTAAAGGGATTAGCGGCGATAATGCGAGAGAATCGAAAAAATGTGGAAATGCATTTTTTTTAAACTTATAAATCAGGGATAAGTGTGTACAATTCCATATAACTGCTTTAATGTTGAAACAAACCACCAAATAGTGAAAAAAATGAAGTATTTGAAGAAATTTGTCATACCGTCTCCCGCAAATAGACATACAGCGATGGCATCTCAATATTTATATTTACTGTACATGTGTAATGAGATGGAAATAAACCTGAAACCTGAACCTGTAAAAAAGTCAATTGGGTCACATGCGTGTGGAATCATTTAATTACGTACTATCTATAAGTCTTGTGCACTCCCGTTGGTGTATAAGGAGAAAGGACTCCGTTGTGTGACGCCCCCCCTGAAAAATACTTTGTCGTTTGAAATTTTATGGCGCACACAATATTCTCCCGCCGAATATGAAAAAGTACTTTCCCGAAGAAATCTTTCCACAAAATTTGACTCATAATACAGTAATAGGAGAGCATAAATTTAGATTGCTGAAGTAAAAAAAGAGTTGCTCCAGTACGATTTAAGGGGCAAAAAAATTTTGAATAGCGTCACCAAAATGATTAGCATAAAAAGACTATGACCGATTTGATGTTTTCCACAAAAATATGCGTATGATATTTAGGCAATTACATAAAATTTTGGGCAAAAATAATTTAGCGTTAAAATATGGCGCGGAAAACAAGATTTTGGGTCCACGTTAGTCCATCCAAAGTACCTCGCTCCCCCCCCCCAGCCAGCTCGGCGCGCTCGGTGGCAAGGTCACGGGGGGAGCGAGGGTACCTCTGGATGGACTAGTCCACGTGGACCCCCCCCCCCAATACACTTAAGTGTTTAATGTGGACCTACTGAAAAATGTCTATATTGTTATTTTTTTGTAATATGTATACCCTGCATGTGTACGTGTTTGGTACTTACCAACCCGTAGCCTGGGTTTTATGAAAATTCCTTGGATATTTTTTTATGACATAAAGTGATTGAATAATAATTCGCCTGTATGCTATAAGCAAAACTTCAGCAAGTGGTGTCATATTTAGTTCATTTTGTGTGAATAGGCATGTCAGAATATGTCATGTTACACAATGTAAAAATACAAAGTTCACATTGTCTATCTGTCGCATTTCTATCTGGACATATGTTGTTTTACAGTAAAACATTTACCTATTGAATCTATTCGTATTTGGTTCTTGAGCAGGAAAATGAATTTGTCAGTCTGTCAGTGTTTAGCTAGTCCGCAGTGGATGGAGGTTTAGACATAGGTGGGGGAGTAAGACAAAAAATAGTATCATTGTTGTATTGAACAAAGTCCCACTGTGAATATGGTCACAGTTAAAATAAGAAATTTACGTTAACCCAAATCATAAATGCTAAAAAAATGGCATCATAACTTTGCAACGTGGGTACGAAATATTAGTGAATAGGTTTTTCGTGAATATCCCGATACATTCATCTATTTATTTGCAAGTCGTTTTAAAGCATACATTCCGTTTGCCAACCTACGCGCATTTAGAAAGCAAACTACTCGTAATCAATGTGTTAAACAATTAATAATTTAAGAAAACGTCACCGGTCATATATTTTATCGTATTTTTTATGGAGCACTGGAATTTGCATATAATCCACATGGAACCAACCATCCATGCATGAGTATAGAAGAAATTTGTTCGTCGGTTTTATCTATTTGATACGGACCATTAGTACGCTTATTGTGTGCAAATGTCTATATTTTAATACCACCATGATATGTAACCCAAGCTATAGGGATAATTTATGTGCGCGAAAACTTTAATTATTACTGAAGGCTAGAAAAACCACTTTGATTTTAATATAACAGGGGGAGGGGACTTGATTGTCACAATAAAATTGTAATTTACCTCACCGGGTATTGGCCAAAACTGGTTGCTGTGTAGCTAGTTGCGCAGGTATGGAGCTGTAAAACCTGCTGGTTCAAGGACTGTCAGACTGGTGCTGGTGGGTTGTGGGTGCGACTCCGTTTGTGTTTTTAAATTGTTCCGCATGACTGGACTGAGTGTGTCCTGGCTAGGCATGAAAAGCATACAAAATAGTCAATTATGAGAAAAAAAATTATATTTGCTATTATCGAATTATAACCCCTAAAATTATCTAGCGCATGCACATGTAGGCCTACTTACACCTCAAATTACATTTAGGTGCCTATTAAAAGCAAAAGATTTTCAATACAGCACTGTGCGACTGCGTGTGATCTCATAAGCAATTCACGAAGCAATTACAAAGTATTTATGGCCAGTCAAGTTTGTAAACAGTAACTTAGGCCTATAATCTAAAGCGGGTGAGTTGAGCCCAAAATATGTAATTTTGACGGTTATGAAAAGGGGGTCTTTAACAAACATCCATAGTTATTCGAAATGATGCACAAACCCATTGAAGGAAGATAGACTTTTTCCCAGTAACCCCATTAACCTTATTCCCTGTAACCCCATAACGAATGTAATTGACGTTACTGTTATGCTGAAGTCATGCTGAATTTTGACTCTCTGAAAAGTGGGGTTTGACGTCTGGGTGTATCGCTGCAGGCATGGGTAAAGTGGAGAGAACTGGCAGGTGTTATTGGTGACAAAAAGAGGCCAAGGGAATGAAAGGTTCAATGTTTATAACACCATCATCCGTCCAGTATTGCTGTACGGTCAGGAGTCATGGACAGTGGGAAGGAAAGAGAAAAGAATTTGGAAAGCAAACAGAGATGAGGATGTTAAGGAGGATAAAAGGAGTCACAATGAGGGACAGAACGATAGTGAGGATATCAGGAAGGAGTCAGGAGTGAATGATATCAACGAGAAGGTGAGAGAGTCCGAATGAGATGGTACGGTAATGTAATGAGGATAGAGATGAAGGCCAGCTAGAAAGTGATGAAACACCTTAAGATTGATGGAATAGCTAGAGGGAAGACCCAGGAGCGAGGGAAGGACAAAGTAAAGCAGGACATGGACGAACACTTCAGGTGAAAGAAGAGGAGCAGGCGGCCGACATTATGGAGGAGGAAGACAACGGCAGCCGACCCTGTGGATCGCACCCTGCCAGATTCAGCGGAACCAGGCGTAAGGAGAGAGAGAAGCGAGGTGTATCGTTGAACCATTCCCTAAATGGCTGAGCCGTGATAGTCAGCGAACCTGGAATGGGATAGAAGAAATTAGATTATGGAAAACTTTTATGTGAGAGCATCATCAATGTTGCGGATTTTTGAGAAAAACGGTTAAAAATAGATTAAAAAACTAAAATGCGTTTTTATCATTTCTAACATACTGATAGTGTTTACTTGTACCGTATCACGTTACGTTGTGATTCAAACAGTTCAAGCAAGCGGAATAATCGAGGTTACACTAAAACCGATTTCCTCATTAGGTGGTTTCCTAATTTCATATTTTTTCGGAAGTATGGTTGTTACATTAAGCACTTTATTTCATCATTCAGGCATTTTCAAATATGCCACATACTGAAAGGAGCACAAACGGGGTATATTAAGGCCACTGCTGATAATCATTGTTTTCTAGACGTCAGCACATATTTGACACGCCTCTATTGCACGCTTTCAATACGGTCCAATAACGAGTATTGTATATGCGTTACAAAAGTTTACGAACAGTTGGGTTTATAAAGTCGATGACACGCCCCCCCACCCCACCAGAAAAAACCTTGGGTCCCAACCTACTAATAGTTATTATCGGTCACTGATAAAGCTAAATTGACATCGAATTAAGTTGCAGATATTCAAGTCATTTTTACTGAATTTTGGATTGATTGTGTTCCTTTAAAAACTTGGTGAAATAAACATAGAGCATAATGCATTCGTGGGCCTTTTTGTATTGACAATTCCGAGCTAAGTCACTGCAAGAAACAAGAGCTGCCAATTAATTGTCTTGCGTCTTAATCAACATGATCGAAACGATTTGCTATAGTAATGTCGGGTGATATGAATTATTAATGTCACGAAATGAAATTAATATTGTTACTTTTTATATTTTTCCCCAACATTCGTACTTTCTTGATTAATTTGTATTAAGGTGACCAAACATGTAACCTATGACAATATATTCAATATATATTGACATTGCTATGGGTTGGATATTTGGATCACCCATTATAAAAGTCACATTACGAAGATTAAGAAAATTTTGAGTACTACGGGTTGATGTACAAAAGTATGTACAAAAAGTCTTTTCACGAAGTGTCCGGTATACATAATGTGTTCAAAGCCTATACACAGGTTTACATGTCTATTTGAACATTATTACCGTCCCGCACCTTACAATAGGCTCCATTATGCACTACGCAATCACCACGTATGAAAAACGAACGCCAATAGGCAAAATTTACGATGATGTTATGGTCTTTGACTCCGCCCAGCCTGTGTTAAATGAACGGAAGAGGCTTGCAGACTACCTATTTAAAGGCACTTGCGAATTGAATAAATCCAGAAAATGGATCAATTGTAGAAATTGTTTTATGATAGGTTCGGTTAGAACAACCTTTGAACTACTTAAGAAATTGTATTGTGGCCAGGAAGTTAAAATTGGTAACTCGGTGCTACTTCAAAGTTGTTGTTCGGAAATTTGCATGAAAAAAGCACTTTTTCTTCGTTTTTTCAAATTTTACCTATATGATATTTTCAAATTCTTATGATGTGTGTTCCTTTAGGATTGCAACCACATCTTACTTTATTGCAATCAGTTGAGTGGTTCGTCTAAACTTTAACATTTCAAATGGTAAACTGATATTGGCTGTTGCAACTGTCAGTCATTAATGTGGTCAAGTATTAATTGAAAATGGCCAAAAGATGGCGCTGCGTATTATGAACATCTGTAACACTTGTGTATAGCATACGGTCGAATTACGCGTATGATGTTAACCTTTTCATATACATGATACAAAGTATTGTTCTGATGAAGCCGCCGGAAATGCCACCAACATCGACCGTTATTAGACACACATTTGTATCTAAGTGATTCAACGATTCATTTCTCGTGACTTAGTGGTAAAAATCGAAGGTCCTTCGATTCTGGCTCAGTACACGTTTTTTGTTTTTCTTCAGTGTTTTAATACGTTGACCACTCTTTGATTATTTCCGGATTCTATTTAAAGCGCTGAACTCCAGATTGAGCAAGTTTTCTTCTTGATATCATCATTTGATGAAATTAACACCGGAAGTAATGATGCTCTACTGTTGGTTATTTTTTTGAGGGGGGTGTGATTCAATCAACCGTTAGTTATTATAATTATAACGATATAACACCCCTATAACTGGTTATACACTGCTCACCACCACATCAAAAAAGATTCAAAAAGATTTACTCAACAAAATATATGAATTCAATACAGTAATTAACCTTGGAGAGGACGAAGAGATCGTGACACAGGATAACAGATGTATGACAATCCATGTTGTGAAGTTTGAACAACATGTTGGACAAAATGGTCTTCAAAATGCTGCATTGTGAAATGTTCCGCGCCGATATTTCAATCCGTTTTGATTGAAAACGTGATTTTGTAATCCCCATAGAGTACTCTGTAAAGTTAATATGGGTCGACCAAAAGGGGCATATTTTTTCTCATAACATCCAAACCAAACATCCTTTAACCCTAAGATTTCACAGGGTAATTGACATTAGACAAACAGTAGCGTTCTTCTGATACCAAAATTTTGGCCACTTCCGGTAAAATCTGGGGTCCCTGGGGACGAGGCTATAGGCGATCGGACCATATCCCTCATTTACGAAATAGGAAAAATGGACGTATGTTGTGAGAAAACGTTGTCACCGATCGGTAATACCATTAGGCAAAATCGGTTATGTTCATTTACATGATCGATATCACCCACACATTTAACACACTTAAACTTATGCTATTTGCCCACTACACCAACTTCTTCCTGTCTGGTGCAAATGTAAATTTACTTTTGAAAACATTAAGCGTACAAAAAGCTCTCGCAAAATCTCAAAGACTAAATTATTCTCAACTTAAAAACAATAGATAATCAGCCCATTTCTGAAGTTCACACAACCCCGTTCCTGGGCATTATCATTGATGACAAACTTACTTGGAACTAGCACCTTGGCCCGTATGCATAAAAAAGTAGTAAATACTATTTACTTTAAATGTAAGTAGATGTACTTCAATGTATTATGCATCAAAATGTAGTAGAAGCTTTTAATAACAGCTTTAGTACTAGCATTTGCTCAACAACTTTTACGTGGAAAGTAGTAAAGTTCAAATACTTCATTTATATGCATAAAACCAAGATGTACGAGAGTTTTCCTAGAGATGCTTGTGAAATTCCAAGGTAGCTACAGAGCTACCTGCCGTAGTACTATAGTAGGATTTTTATTCCTGTCAATTCTTTAATTTTTTGGGGCGTCCGTTGTCGACGATTCTATTCTTCTGAGAGATGTATGCTTTACCCAATCAATAAATAGAAAATGATGTCACGTTACCAGGAGCAGATTAAGGCCATAATTAAAAAAATGTCCTTTCTCACAAAGCAAATGTTAAAAGGCAAATGATCTGAATAAATTACAAACACCAAACTTGAAACAAATCTGAAGATTAAACATAAGAAAAAATGATACGAATAAGTCTATTATTACTCACCAAGGTTCTTTTTTTGTTTTTTTTTTTTTTAAACCCCGTCAACTAAGGAATATAAGAAAACAAAAACAATATGATAAGTTTACATGTTTTCGTCTTGTTGCAGAAAAAGCGGGAATGAAATAGTATTTGACAGCTTGGACCAATCATTATCTAAGTACTTTGTTTTTGGGTTTTCGGGTCAGTCATATAACAGAGTACAATATTTACGTGGCCAATCCTAATCTTCACCCAGCCTCGATGTTAATGACGCTCTATCCCAAGGGGGTGAAACGCATTCAAAACCCGTGTCCGGCTGGGCGCTGACATTTGAATATTGCACGGAAATAATTATCAGTTGGGTGCTTGTATACCCACCTAATGTCAATTCGATTACAAACAATCCGCCAAAAATCAGTGTTTGGATGTGGGTGCTATTGGGTGGTAAAATTTTGTTCCTACCCATGGCCCCACAACGAATGATATGACACATCAGTCGTCTGATTTAAATAAACCGCCTCAATGAATTCATGCTTTCACCTAAGCGCGCATTGCATTATGAGAAAAAATGAGTATCTTGCCACAATGATCCAGGTAACTATTCTTACACCTGGCCACCTCTAACACAGACATTTAATTTGATCACTACCGATTAGTTTATGCAAAGCGGCACCCAAAGTATGTGGAAAGAAGCGGAGGCAGCCATTGCTTTCTATTGTTGGTACTATAGGTTATTCGTTGTGGTCGGCAAACATGCGAGACGGTTAGTTTCTAAAGCTACGTACGTTGCTCCTCGACTAATAGAACCTCTTTGCTCTATCCGTTCTTTGATTGACACCAAACAAAGGAATCAATAGCGTGTCTCAGACTTACGACAATCTATTCAATTGAAGGTGATGAGCCTTTTATAATATGCGATTTGCAACCGAGTTCATTGTAACAATGGCTAAGCATTCTGCATCTTTGAACAAAGTTGAGCATTTCAGCTGTTAGACGGATTTAGTTTTGATATCAACACATTCCTTCATAATGATTCGTACCATCGACAATATGCGTTACTGACAGGAATAAAAAATCAGACTATAATACATACACAGCATTCACCATATGTATTTTAGTGACGGACCTTTTAATATAATTTGGTTAATGTTTGTGTGTATCTGCAAAGGCTCCGGCATGTTTTCGATTCCATATTGCGCCAAATTCCCATGAAAGATTGATATTTACCCGGCGAATGTTCTCACTAGATTCGGACGAAATCAGTTCAGTAATGGCTCTGAAAAATCAGGGTGAAAATGTGGGGGTTTTTTTTTTTTTTTTTTTTTTAATTTTTTATATTTTTTTGTTGTGTTTTTTTTACCGATTTGTTTATAACCGTTACTAACAAGCGCGTACGCGTTGTGTGTTGTAACGGGCCGTCTTAACGCATGAGAAGCTGTATGCAGTACGCCCAATTAACAGGGCCTTATTGCAAAAAAGGTCAATAACACGTCATGTTTCTCGTTTTGGTTGTGGTATGTATGACGAAAACTTAGAGTATAGTTTTGAGAAGAAAAAAAAATTAACTTATGGAAAGTACGGATTAAATATTGACGTTTATTATTAGAAGATGGGGTATGACGGAAACTCTGGACTGGCAACGATTTAAGAATATGGGATGGGGTCATAACCTGTTAGGATGAGAAACTTTATACGGATTTGAGGAGTATGAGAGAAAAAAGATTTGGCGGAGGATGCGAACTACGGGTTAGCATACGCGGGGAGTACTTTTTGAGATACAAAAGTTAAACACCGAGGGTATACACCAAAGAGGTTCGATATAGATAGAGAGGCAAAACGTTACGTAAGCTTTAGAAATTCATCGTCTCGCCGACCTGTTTTCCGGACACAAAGAAAACACAGAGTACCCACAAGAGAAAGCAATGGCTGCCTCGCTTTTCCACATACTGTGGGTGCCGCTTTTGCAATATACACTAATCGGTAGTGATACAAGTCGATGTAGTGGTAGAGGTGGCCAGGTGTAATATAGTGTACCTGGATCATTCTGCTCAGATACTCTTTTTCTTAATGAAGCGCGCTTGGTGAAAAGATGTATTCATTAGGCGGTTTATTTAAATAAAGACGAATGACGTGTCATTTCATTCGTGTGGGCCATGGGTAGGACAAAAGTTAACCACCCAAGAGAACCCAACATCCAACAAACTGATATTTTGCGGATTGTTGTATCGAATTGACATAGTGTGTATACAAGCACCAAACGAATAATTATTCCGTGCAATATTCAAATGTCAGCGCCCAGCAACGGCACGACTGGGTTGAATGGGCTTCACCCCCTTGGTTATACAGGATGAAATATTGACGTTTACTATTTAGAAATGGGAACACATGATCTACAGGATTAAAAGTGGCCAATCACACGTCATGGTATTTCGCTTTGGTTTCTGGGTACGACGGAAACTAAAAACGGGTCTAGACACGGGAGTAGTTTTGAGCAGAAAAAATATTCGGAAAAGTTTAAGGGGCTTCAATATGACGTTTCTAGGAAAATGTAATACATGAAAAAAAAGGCTGCAGGTTGTCAGGAAGATGGAAACTTGAGTAATAAAATTATGTAATAATACAAATACTGACACTCCGGGGGTTGGGGGGGTCCTACACACTTCAGGATGACGGGTATTTAAAGTAGGGGGCTTTTGAGGAGTGGTCAATTTCACTGTGTGTGTATTCAAGCGTGTGGGGCGGTGGTGTCGCCATAGGGTATCACTTTTTTCAATCACTGATCGCTTCTGTGTCAGTGTTCGCTTCTGTTTCAGTGATCGCTCCTTTTCAGTTATCGCTCCCGTTCCTCATTACCGTATAATGAATTCTGTGCTCATTTATGTTATAGTAGATTCAACCCATCGGGTCCACCTCTAGAGTACTTTTCCGAAGGTAGGGGGTCATTGAATGAGGGCATGGGCAGTGGGGGGAATTAAAATTCCACGCCCAAATCTATTGAAACATGGGAATCACGATCCAGAGGAAATCATTATATGAAAGCATTATTCGAGTCAACGTAAGCGCATTTGAGCTACAAAAACAATTTGGACCGTAATCGTATTTGCTCTAGTGGTATTCAATGTAAACAGGGTTAATTAATTGTTTACGGACATTTGACGCCCGTTTTTTGGATACAAAGGAACACAAAAAGTCTTTGCAACCTCCATGTGAAAATGGAAGTCAACATGAAAAGGCCAGATTATCTTAGCTTATTTCGAAACAGGTGAATCACGCCACATGATTTCTTTTTCTCCTCTCCCAAACCAATCAAGCTGTCCAAAAACTTTTCATATGTGACACGATGGGTTGAATTTAATATAGTGAAGTTACAGGAAAGGTATTAATTCAAATCTTTGTGAGGTGGTACCTCCACATACAGCACAATGGCATACATAAAGAAACATAAATTGTCAATACAGCGGTGGCAGATTGGAAAAGTAGGTAGATAACTGGTTGTGAAGCATATCTCAAGAAGTGGGGATTTAAGAGTCAGCAAGTTGTCAGCAGCTGCTGACAGGGCCCTAAAAAATTGCTCTCAGGCCCCCCCCAGACACATCTTAGTCGCACTGAATGTTGCGATATTGTGTTGCTTCTTGACCCTAAAGGGGCCCTACCTTAAGCTGCTTTGACAGGGCCCTTTTCCTTAACCCCGCCACTGCGCCACTGGATCTCAGGACATCTATATGATTTGAATGGCTTTTGTGCACGGGTTCTATAGTCTGACACAGGATTTATTGAATTCATAAGTAAAGACTAGGCAAGTACTAGCACTTACTACGAAAGTTTTTATTTTTTTTTTTTTGGTTAAAAAAAAAACACAAAAAAAAAAAAAAAAAAAAAAAAAAGGTAAAGTTAGGCCATACCAAATCTAGCATATGCTTTTACTTTTACTTGACTTGACAAGCCAATGCTTTTACTTTCCACTATTAACTTAAGTATTTACTATTTTTTTCATGCATACGGCCATTACCTTCGTCGTTACCAGAATTACATATGACTGTACAATTTACAAAGCAGTGCACCTCCTCCAATGGCATATCTAAAACATCTTATAACAAACTCGGCCTTGCTCATTCTTACTTATTGCATGCCATTTATTGATTCATAAAATAGAAAAAAACTTTTTATTCTGTTTTTACTCAACTGTATTTTGGCGATGGCTTTATCAAAAAAGCTTATAACTATGTTTGACAACCACGTTTTAATATATATGCATACACCTTTCAAGTCATTTCCAATCGCTTGAGCTCGTCAAGTTTTTCATTAGTGTCATGCTTTGACATTTAGTGGACAAGGGGGTTCCTACAGAGAACCCGCAAATTTAAAGTTGACCAGTTTTCGACTAAGAAAAAACATAAAAACCACGCCCCGTTAATTATATAATTAGTGCGGGACCCTTGGACCCCCTTCACCAACGAGTGTCAGTAAAAAAATCAATTTTTTTTTTAAAAACAAACTAAGT
The DNA here is from genome assembly GCA_023653785.1 of Ophioderma brevispina. Taxonomy (NCBI): domain Eukaryota; kingdom Metazoa; phylum Echinodermata; class Ophiuroidea; order Amphilepidida; family Ophiodermatidae; genus Ophioderma; species Ophioderma brevispina. The sequence continues at coordinate 1,927 of JAMKCH010021273.1, read as the reverse complement.
AGAATGATTTGTCCTCTGTTTTGAGGTAATTACAATTCTTACAAACTATAAAATTCAGTTAACCCTTACATGCTGATTTAAGTTTTATAGCGATCACTTTTGCTTTTGTACCATATCTCCAGCCCGTCACTGTGCAAACCAATGGGAAGGTTGCCAATGCCACCTACGCTCGCACCCAAAATTGACAAATTAACAAAATGATGCACGTGTGGTCAAAGTTGAAAAGTGTAATTAGGACCGTTAAATCATGAGTTCGAGCCACACTGTAGGTCAAACGGTCTGTGTCCCTGGGCCAAGCTACTTTAATCTCAATGGCCTCGTTTTCACCCAAGCGAAATCAGGAGTGCATGGTTTTGGGTCGGTGTTTTGTATAATAATTATAATAGGGCTGTGTTTTGAGATTAGAGTGTCTCGGTGCGCATGGATACAGAGCGCCATAGCTCTGTAGCCATGGCCGGCGCGTGTATGTTCAAGGGTATTATGTGTGATAGAATTATTTTGCAGGGAAGTTAATGAGATTATATTTATATAACAGATAAAAAAAATAAAAAAAATAAAAAAAATAAAAAATTCATATTATTTTCTTAATTTATCATGAATTACTATTACTAAGATCTTTTGAACAAAGGTTAAGAGATGATTTTTAATGGTCACTGGGACCGAGACGCCATAGTAAAGCATTTGTAGCAGTTTCACAATTACCGTTTGGAAATCCCATGCCCAAATCGAGAAGACCGTGTTCATCCCTCCCTGTACAGAAAACCCAGTATAGTCTCCCATCTTGTTCGATTACGCGGTGACAACAGAGATACAGAATGCCTGCTGCTGCTTTGCCGTATGTAGTTATAAACGGAAACGAGATGAATAGTTCGGTCTTGTCACGTGTCGGGTACAGGTCACGGGTCAGGTATCAGATCAGTGTGCTTCTCGGGGGCGACCGATATATATATAAATCCGACTACGTTAAATCAAGGTCTGTACATATGACACTCTGCCCAAAGTGCTATTAGTTTTTCCAAAAGAACACGTATATTTAGTCTAAACACGGACAAAATTTACCTTTTCAATAGCAGATTCAAAACCGACGTACGATGACGATAATCGGTTGCTTTTTTCCAATGTAGGGAGAGTACGTCATTTTACCTGAATGGTCCCCGAAGCAAAATAATAAACCAATCAATGCAGTAACGTCATTCAAATCTTTATTGTTTTCAAAAATTGGCTGTTATTCCTCATAATAAAATTCCTTTAAGATTCAACATATGTATATTGTTCTTTAATAATTAAATTTCAATTGTCCCCGCATGAATGTGAAAAAGATGGGTCCATTAAGTCTTACAAAATGAAACACATAGTCAGCCGGCTAAATACTTACCGTGGACTGAAGGAGCAGACGGATCCCCGGGTAGTTGTAGCAGGCTACAGCAACTTGCGGCGGCTGCGGGGGTGTATGAGTAATAGGGAGTGTATGCGGGATATTACAAATAAGTGTTGCTTAGGCATGTGCGCTTGGGCCGGCTGCCGGCCTAAGCTAGTGAAGTGAAATGGTTGACGATTTCCTGAAGGAATCGGAATAATAATTATCCTGTGGAAAAGGCGCATTATATATAATGTGCGGTAGTATATTATTAGACTAATTAAGGGGAATTATCTTTTATTCAAGGAAAGTTGGACTAAGGGGAATTTGACGTTATCCTAAGGCATCTTTTGTTTGCGCTTATTCCGCCAAAGGATATGAATAGTAATTGATGCACAGGACGAGGTTGGTAAAATAACAAAGGCTACTAATTTTAAATAACAAAAAGACCTTCATTAAACTAATGATAATTATAATCCCCTTATTCCCTCTTAGTATGAATATTTATCATGGTTATTATATTATTATATTTCAAGCCGTTTATGTGAGAGCTATAAAAACTGGATTTAT
>JAMKCH010021272.1:0-31135 GCA_023653785.1 Ophioderma brevispina | reverse complement strand
GAATTTGCTCTGGAACACATGGACAGCAGAGATGACCTTAATGAAACACATTTACAAACTTATTACAACATGCAGAGCTTTGGCTCTCCCGAGATATCACTCTTTAATTGGTTCTGATGCAATAGGATATTGATTTGAAAGTAAAAGTGCACCACTTGAGCTGATGGAGCTACCAGACAATGCAATCAAAGCTCTAATCTTGGATTGATAGATGTGCTACGAGTCCTCCTGATGTTACCAAGATAGAGGGTGCACCAGAGTCTGTTTGGAAACTTGCAAAATGTTGATGTCCTGAGATATTAAGACTTTTCACACTGAGCCGGTGATCGATCCACTTTTGCGATCGATCGCCATCTGTAGACTTTAAACCAGCCACCAAATTTCATTATGATACTTTGCCAACTCTGACACATATTGTTGTTGTGCTTCCATAAATAACGTCCGCTAAATGCACAAGCTTGTAAGAGACTATTCGCCATGTTGAATTTCCGTATTCAGTCCATTCAATTTCACGACGGAAAACGCGCTATTTCTGTGCAGAACAAACCAAGGTGATAAGTCATATCACTTAAAAGATGGCCATGTACCTCAGCATTAACAAAGTCAACCACAACACTGACGTATATGTCTCAGAAAGAAGTATTTCGTGAAAGCAGCAGCTTCCTTTAGAAAGCTTTTACATCGTAACTAAGGAGTTATTGTGCATGCGTCTCTAGTATTCAGAACACAGCTCCACTAGTCTTCAAAAAACGGCAATCGATCGCAAAAGTGGATCGATCACCTGCTCAGTTTGGAAAGCTCTATTGTGGGCTCCCTGATATAAACGGTCCCCAAAAAATAAGTCCCCCTCTTGGATGACCAGACTTTGTCATGACAAAACTCACTTTGATGGGTTTATTTCTTCCCATCAAATAATTTATTGTTTACAGGAAACATTTTTCCATGTAATACAGTTCATCATTTGTTGAAAGGTAATGCCTTTTTCTAACAACAAGCATTTGTGTAAAAATGATGTTTTCAAAACAGGCCAAAAAAAGTTGCACTTTTAACTTGTTGGCAACTTATTGCAACATAATGTGAAATGGAACCCTTTAATGTGGTCCTTAATGCATAAACAATTTGAAATGCACTGCCAAATTATTCAGCCTTGTAATCCCGATTACATAATGCTTTTCGTAATGATGAGGGCAAGAAGTGAAACAGGTTAGGGTCATGAAAAGAAAAGATAATGCTTTATGAATTGATCTCATGAAAAGAGAAGCTAAATTTAAATGAATGCTTTAGGAATGAACTGATTGATGATTGATGAATGGCAAATGCTGCAAGAAATCTTTCATGACACATTTGGCAATGTGATTTCTCTTGCAATGGGTTGTTAAACTGAGTTAGAACGAGCGAGATGCACTGCATTTCTGGAAGAAGGGGTTCTTGTAAAAGAGATTGCAAGGAGAATGCAGCTGGTGAGGTCAAAGATTTGCCTCGTCATGGGAGACCCCGCTGTACAAGTACAACAGTACGGCAGGACATGTCCATCATTAACATGGCAGATACCCGGCGCAAGATTACAGGTTAGAAATTTAAAATAAAGGAATAACATTTTGCATAACCATTTGCGATAACAATTGAATTAAGCCAAAATAAAAAATAATGACTCGTCTCACTATTCTTCTTTTTCAACTCGTCAAATTAGAGGGCGTGTACACAGAAGACGAGGGCAACCGAGAAACGCAATGTGTCTCCAGACAGGGATAGACTCAGTGCATATGGCCTACATGCAAGGAGACCAAGAGAAATGGTGAAGTTGAATGATGGTCATCGACAAAGAAGGGAAATGAAACGTTATGTTAAATGAAACAATGTGCCTGAAACATGCGCTCACTAAACTGAAGCAGACTTAGACTTAAAGTAATGACTTTTTGTAAAATGTATGCAATTTAGAAGTTGAAAGTGCAACTTTTTTTTTTTGGTCTGTTTGAAAACCACCATTTTTACACAAATGTTTTGTAGAAAAAAGGCAGTACCTTTCAACAAATGATGAACTGTTATACTGGAAAAATGTTTCCTGTAAACAATAAATAACTGATGACCGAAGACATACCAATCAAATGGTTGAATTTTTCATGACAAAAGCTCTGGTATCAGAGGGGGACTTATTTTTTGGGACCGTTTATTTGCTTGCTCTTATCCGATATGGTGTTACTTAATGCATCAATCGGAGAGAAAGACGCAGAAGTTCACAAGACCCTTAAACATTTTTCATTCATATTTTTTAAATTCGTTCCTTACATGTTCGAAAGTCACATAGCACGTGTTGACATATCCGACATAGCATTCCCCGTTCTCTTTCTAATTGGATCCCGTCTTTGGCGCGTGCTCTGATCCAGGGCATATATTTTAGGGAAAGGGCTTATGAGATACTCGGAACTTCGATAAAATGGTCTTCTTCCCAGCCGCCTGTAGGAGTCTCATACCGACGTGAAATTTGACGAACCGGCAAGTTCAGAAGCCTCTTCACAAGAGTGATAGAGCAATTAACTGAATGGGCTATGCCTCTGTCAGTCTCTACCCATGACATGGTAGCGACGGTTTCTAATGGTGCCCTCAATTTCTTGTGTCATTACTACCCATTACTACTAAGATAGCATGCAAAGAAAGCAACGTCGTGCTGACAGGCTCTCATTGGCCCGGCATGTGATCTCTGTATAGCACTCTAGTGTTTCAGAGCAAGGAGGCTGCGCCCAAGTATGATGTAAAATGTCTGATGAGACTGATGATTCACCCTACCCAGCGTGCTTCGGAAGTCAGAGGCCTTTGGGCAGCCAGAGGGGAGCAGATCCTCCCGACACTTCGGACATATGCTAAACAATTGGGTCCTTTTTCGGACCGTGCGTGCCGCCATGGAAAGTACATCCTAGTAAACCACTTAGGCCAGGTGTCTGCCTTTCTAAGAAGTCGTTTTGAGGTAGGTTATGCAGGCGGATTGTTCGCAGTTTCTTTGAAAGGACTTGAATTAGTTTTATTTGGTTCGATGTGTTTTTTTTCTGGTGTCTGGGCTCCGTTTTGCGGGTACCAGCTTTCGACCAGGTACCATTCCTCCCAGATTTAAATTGATTTCTTTCTGTGAGTGAAGATAAACGTGGTGTCCAGTTAGTTCATTGAAATGTATCATGGAGAGAATCGAACAATCAGAGGCATTGTCAGCAACTTTTGTTGCCCTCTCAAAACCTACCGCACTGCTACCAAAGTAGTAACTTAATAAGTGACCATATGGGTATCCTGAAACCACATATTTAGTCAATCTACAGAATATGGATGACATTTTGGCGGCCATTTTGAATTGGCTAAATATTTCAAAATTAATTTATATATTTTTTTAACACTATTTTGTGAATTAATTTTAAAAAGAATTGACTCCTGTGAAATCAAGTTATTCATGATTACCTAATTTATAGCAGAATTTTTTAAAATTGGCTGCCATTGTGCTGCATTTTGAAAAATTACGGCTTTAAACAGCCAGACATCCAAAACTGTCCAGAAATATCTGCTCTTAAATAAGTGAATATTTGTGAAGGGAATCTTTTTTTTTTTTTTTTTTTTTTTTTTTTTGTTTTTTTATTTAGCACCTTAGCGGACGTGTTGATTTCATGGAATTGCCCCAATATAGCAGCTATTTTTGAATGGCTGCAATTTTGGACCGCATTTGAAAATGGCGGCAAATTTTGAAACAGGCCCACATCCAAAAGTGTCAAGCGTATCCCTCTAAACATAAGTGACGTAATTTCATGCCAGGAACTTAGTACTTTGCATCTATTTAATACATGGAAATCGGCCAAAAATATGGCAGCCATTTTGAAAATGGCGGCCATTTGAAACGGCGGCATTTTGAATTGGCCCCATATCCAGAATTGTTCAGAATGTTCAAATGTACATTTGTGCCAAAGTTCACGCTTTTTAACAAAAAATGCACCCTTTTCCATATTTGCAGCACTATCCTGAGTAAATGTTTAAATGCATTTTGCTCTAGATTATACATTATATCAGTGCACTGTTGAAATCGCAAGCCTATACTCTATGACCCACGATGCCGTAACCAGGTCGTCTTTTGTATTTTCCTTGACATGGTATTTACAATTGATTTGGACAATAAAAAAAACCACTAGAAAACGATGTCTTATTGTGTCTGATGTTCATCAATGTTCACCAATTTTGATCAATGAAAGAATACTAGCTAGGCGTCGCACTTCAATCGCAGATAATTAAAAAAATGGTTTAGTGATTTATATTTACGTGAGAGTACGTAAGGTAGCGAGAAGAATATCGGGGGACTTACCCGAGTGTCTTGTAGACTACCACCGGTGCGCGGCAGTTAACCTGTGCGGGGTGGATCCATTCTCACAGACCAGAATTTGGCCGATTGCCGTGCACAAAACTAATTCTTTCCAAGTTAACCGGGGGTCAAAAGGCACTGAGTGGCATTGGGCGGTGGCGGCCAAGAATCCCAATGAGACGTCGCCATTAGTTTAACATTGTAATCCACAAAAATTTGAAAAATTTCCTAAAATTGTTATAGTGTTTAAAGCAATATTTTCTTATCCAAAACCGGGAGCATAAGAAAAACTCCATGACCCACATCCACAGGCTTAATTTGGTTTATGGTTTTGTGTCTGTATTGTGTAGTTTATTTTGATTGCTTTGGAGGAGTGCGGTTGTGTTTAAAGAGGCTTGGCCGCCATAGTCTGGCGGGCATTGCAATCAAGTGGTGGTTTATAAAAGATCAAGATTCAACTCCTTGCCGACTTCCGGGTTTGGTTTGGTTCTCACTTTGGTTGGTATTTTTTTTTTTTCGGCGCTCGTTGTATTGACTGTATTGACAATGGCCTCAAAAATTAATCGAGGTGAGTGTCTGCCAAATGCCACCACAAAACATCGTCTTTGACTGCAGTTGTAAGTTATTGTTTTTACCTTGGTATTTTTTTATGAGTTGGGATTCTTATCACCCAAGGAATATCGCTGTATGTTTGCTTTGGGAATCTAATGGAATTTCTTCAATTAGGAATGGAAATCTAACTTGTATTTTGACTACCATTTGGTGATTTTTTAATCCATGCAATTCATTGATTGATGGATTATTGCCACGAGAGCGCGTGTTTAATATGTCGGCTCTTATTTTGTCGAAACTAGTCGGACCGTTTATGGTCCGTTTTCGCTGAAAATTCGGCAAATTGTCTAGAAGCTAATTGCCTTTCGCCGTAGGTTTTATCTTTTGGAATTTTAGTGACGGAAGTCAGTTTGGGTACCTTTTTGTATCTGTTTTTGTCAGTTTGGGACTCATTTGATGCCGTGCTTGTCGTCTTTCTTAACTGAATGCTATTGGTTTAATGTGTGCACCTATTACCGGTTTCTATGGGGTTCTTCGGGCGAAATTGAAATGGTGATAGTGTTACCATATCTACCAGGGCTTACCAGGGACTGAGGTCAAACACAAGGGCGAGTTCATTTGACAATTCCCTGGACGAATGTCGCCCGAGCTATAATAGAGATTACACCAAATAAGTTGTTGTACTTGAGATCAGACTTGTCAGTTATTTTAATACTCGGGGTATTTTTGCAACCAATCTCAAGCATTTTCAGCATAAGTATAAATTTGGCCCTACTTTAGTGAATCAACACTTCAAAAATATTAGTCCGTACCTTAGCAATTTTGGTATCGTGGTATCTGCCTTTGCATAAGGCAACCTTTTTTCCCATGATGCATTTAATACTGATATGCATAGTGTTTAAGGTATAGGTGGGTGAAAAGTTGGTTTTTGTTGGTTTTGGTTTTCGACAGCAAATTTAGAATTTTTGATTTATGTATAGTGGTTATAATTTTTGGAGGTCCTTTGATAACAATTTTGGTGTACCTGAGAAGCCTTATCTGGTTGTCATTATGAAGTTCTTGTTGGCTATTTTGTTTTGGATACAATGGACATTGCTGCGACAATGTAGACCATCCCGCGTGCTGGTTTTCCTCTAACAATGTAACACTAGCTTGACCGTTTTAAAGGACCTTGAAACTGTTGCAAACCAGTTCTGGAATTATTAAGCGGGGTTCCTGACAGTTGAAGGCCCTTTATTTATTAGGTTTTCTAGATTAATATTCGATCCTATAAATATATAAACAAAAGAGGGTATTCACTTGCGACGCGGGTGGCAATACTCGGAAATATTTTTAATACCCTTACACTGGGATCTATATTCTATGCGAGTTGGGGTACACAACACGCTTTGCCTTACTTTTGACGGGTTTTAGATATTTGTGTCGCCGGTGCCTCCACTACAGGATTGGCCTAACATTTTTCGACTTTTCCCTATTTAATAAACCCTCTTCGTTGAAAGCGGAAATGTTGAATAAGTGGCGGTACGCATATATCATACTAATGGGAAATCTTGTAACACATCTGCAAGAACTTAATTACATTTTGACTAAGAATATCCTAAAATTGTTCAAAAGAGTCAATCGCAAATTTGTCAATAATAATCCTATTTTTGATAGAGGATTTTCCCCAAAGTGCCTGAAACATACGAAAATTAATAGAGTTTAAAAAACAAAAAAAAAACGTAAAACCCAACAATGTGCTCGGGCTACCAGATATGTCATGACCCCCTCTGACTATCCTTAATTACTGTTCAACCAGCTCATGTATTGCTGTAAAAGAGATGCCTATACGAATGTTTATCAAGCTTGCTGGCATTCAGACTCATTGTAAGGCTGCCGTGGTAACCTGTAGTGTTAATTGTACACTGTTTAGGTACTTTGCCGATTACCTTCACACACAGTCAGTCAAAGAACCCCTGACCCAAGTCTCAATTGATATATAGAGTGGCCGCTAATGAAGGCCCTATATGGCCTTTGACCCCATTTTGTCAATCTACCAAAAGACTTCTGAAACTAAAATGCTATGACAAACGAAAGGAACCACTGGTCCCGGACTCTTACTGGTATGCGCAGAATGACCTATGATGACCCTGTGCCCTTTTGACCTCTAATGGCGCCTATGTGACCTTTGAACCCCCTTTGGTCAAAATCTATAATTACTAAAAAATCAACTTTGTGTGCTGTGGTTTTGTCCGGCTATGTGTTTCATCATACGCGTCATTTTTTAACCTGCGGAAAATGAATTTTTGGTGTGGTAGAGCCTCCGCAGTACGAGGTTGTGGTCAGAGTGGAGGGTCATTGGGGGTCAAAGGTCATCCAGGGTCGTTGTCGGGTACTTGGCCGTGCCTTTGACGTATGGATTGAGTTTTTGGTATGGTGGTAGAGTTTTCATTTCACCGTACCGAGTTTTTATGGTCCACATTTTCGAGGGGTCATTTTGGGGTCAAAGGTCATTCAGGGGTCATGGAAATGATGGTGGTGTTGAGATAAAATAAAAACGTAAACAAGTACAAAAATGAAGTAATACAGTCTTAGGCAAAAAGATAAGATAGTCTTTGGTTTCTGACATAGTTTTCTCCCGACTTTCGGAATTCGGATGGACCCAGCAGCAGCAATTTTTTATATTATAACCATTAACTGCTATAGGCTATGCTGTGTCTTAAAGGTTAACAATTAACTCCATTGGTGCAAAGGGACGGGCCTACAAGATGAACGAACCTGTTATGATTTGCTGTTTGCCTTTTTAAGATTGCTCAAAATCCAATTGCTATTAGTTCAAAAGTGTTAGGTTATAATTATTTTATCGTCTGGTTTGTGGACTTTGTTTCCCACTGACGTCCGCTAAACGGGGTCCTGTTCAGACTGTCAGAGCCCTGTCATTTTTTCGGAACTTTATTTTTAGAGCGCTATCGCTGGTGCAGTTCCATCTGTTTGTAGATGGCTCCGTGTTCAAGTTAGGCAGCCTTTAAAGTGACTTTTACTTCGACTTTCATTCAATAATTTGGTTTTAAATCTCCATGTACTTAGTCCTACCGACACTTCCTTAAATGGGAGCTGTCATACGGCGTAAGCCCTTTCAATTTTTTCGGGACAATCCTTCTTTAAAGAGCTCTATCTCCTGATGCCGGTCTAACTAGGTAGGTGGCTTGTTTTCAGTTACGACCCTTTAAAGTTGACTTTTACTTCAATTTACTTCAACCTTTTTCATGTCATTCTTTAAAAAAAAATCCAAATGGACTAAGTTTCCTACTGAACAGTTCCTTAAATGTGGAAGCGTTCAATTGTCTTTAAGACAATATCCATTGGCTGTATCCCTCTGAAGAAGTATGACACTGAAATGCTCGCGATTTTTTTTAATCTCCCTGATTCTAATCACATCTCCGATTCCAAGATCAAATCTCCCAAAATCTCAATGTTGGCAGCTCCGCACAGGTCATCCAGGGGTCTTTTTCCGGGTACCTTAACCGTGCTTTGACTATCAATGAGATTGAGTTTTGGTATGGGGGGTAGAGGTTTTTCTCGCCGTAGATTTTGTGGTCATGTTTGTCAGGGGTCCTTTTGGGGTCAAGGTCATCCAGGGGGCGATATCGGGTAACTTGGCGGTGCTTTGACTTATGGATATGATTTTTGGTAGGTGGGTAAGAGTTTTTTCGCGTACGAGTTTTGGGTCCTGTTTTTGAGGGGTCATTTTGTTGGGGTCAAGGGGCATCCAGGGTCGTTTATCGGTGTAACGTGGCTGTGGCTTTGACGTATGGATATGAGTTTTGGTATGGTGGTAGAGTTTCGCCATACAAGTTTTGTGGTCATGCTTTCGAGGGGTGAGGTCATTTTTGCCGGTTCAAAGGTCTGTCCACCAGGGGTCGTTACGGTAATTTGGCCGTGCTTTACGTAATGATAATGAGTTTTTGATCTGGTGATAGAGTTGTGCCGTACCACTTTTGTGGTCCATTTTTCGAGGGGTCATTTTTTGGGGTCAAATCATGTAGGGGGTCATATTGGGAACTTGGGCTGGTTTTCCATACCCATGCCTTTGACGTAGGATATGACACCCAGGGTGCTAATTAGGGTCGAATTGCAGTACCCCCGACTTGGTTTCTGCTTCTGAAAACATTCCAGTATCTCATCTAACAGGGTATACACTCACGATCGAAGACCCACGTGCAGCGCTGGCTCCACACTAGTATATACCATTTCTGCAAATAATTACCGTACGGCCCCAAGACATTCTCAAAGGAAACTTGAATGACTCATATAGGTAGTACCACGTTTGACCTCTAATGACCTAAATGACCTTTGTCCCACGTTCAAACCTTTGCACATCTATAATATTTATACCGTGGTCGTTGTCACTGTGTCTGGTGCTGTCTGACTGCATTGTTCTCTTTAGACCGAGGTTGCACCTTCCTGCAACTTGGTGGGTGGGTGCCCCTTGACCTTACGAAGACTGAGTCTGTATTGGTTAGTGATCAAAGGTCATCAGGCTCGTCAAATGAGCTCCAATGGGGTAAATGTGGTGTATTCAGGCGCAACTTTGGTGGCAGGGTCGATTGTTGATGAATGAAAATTTTAAAGGTCATGGCAAGGTCCTCAGGGGTCATCAAGGTCAAAGGAACTGCAAACCCGAGGGTCCTTCCCACAAGCAAGGTGATCGCAAAACACAGGTGAATGCCAAATCCGAGGATCCGCCTAGTAAAATACTATTAAAAGAACCACCGGTCCAGATCTCTTATGGTATGTACAGAATGACCTCTTAAATGGCCCATATGCCCTTTTTGACCTCCATGACCCCTACTTGACCCCAACATATCTAAACATGCCTTCCAGTTGTATAGCCACCAACCTTGCTCACGAGCACCACTGGCCATGACCCGTGGGCTATATGTAAATTGACCTGATACCCTACTGACATAATGACCCCAACTACCCATTCTTAACTCATCCATTGATGGATTACTGCATCATTGCTGGCACTCGTTTTGTTCTTGGAAAACCTGGATCAGCCTACACTGTCCATTTTTAACTCTATTTGGTTGGACCAATCAACAAGCTGCTCACTATACAATGGACACTCAAATGCACCAATTGGAACACTTGAATTACTGCTCCTGATGTGAAAAGGTATCCTCATTTGCATGTTATGACCCTATGGAAACACTTAACAATGACATTTTCCCCCATTGATGTGACTCATTGACTTGCTTATTGATTGGATGTTATTTTCTTACAGGATTCCTGACAGTGCTCTGATAATTGGCCTGCTTGTACAAAAAAATGTATTCACAAGCCCAATTTATCTGTCTTGCCAACATGGGATCATCTTAAACTCCCACGCTTAAAAATGTACAATTCAAATGCAATCTAAACATTGAAGTTCTTAAATCAAAATCCCTTACGATGTCAAAAACAACTTCAACTTTACAAATAGAGCGATGATGAATGAACATCCATGGATGTAAATCCTAACCCTGGACCTACCAGCACTGGAACCAATACTCTGGACTATGATTGCCCACCTCCCAATGCCCAGACTACCTTCAGAACCAACTGGAATGGAAACACTATTAAAAAATCAGAATTAACAGATTCCCCTTCAACGCGAACCCAAACGGGGTGGTCGCCCAAAACATGGGACCCACAAACAAACTCCTACATCCCAGCCCTATCCTTGATCCTGGCATGAACAATTCTTGTATTCCTGTACTTACAACATCTACAAGGCTACCAAAGAAAGTTCATCCGGCTCGACCAAAAGGACCCAACGTAGACAACTTGAAATCTCATCCTAAAGTCACCATGAGATCACCTTGTTGGCACCAAAGTATGATTATGGAATGGCTCGTTCTACAAGAAACAAAAGTGTTGAACTTACAGACTATATATATGTTAAACGATGAGATATTATGATAATTGTAGAATCATGGTTAAATGAAATGACGATTGTAGTATTGGTGAAGTACCCCTCCTGGTACCACTTTCTTGAATACGGCTCGTAATTACTGTAGTAAATCGTGGGGTGGCGGGATAGCGTTACTATTTAAGACACCTTTGAAAATCGTTCGTTCATCAAACAAAGTGACAGTAGTTATTGCTACTTTTGAATTTGCCTATGTTACCAAACACAAGCTAAAAGCCATTAATTTTGTTATTGTATAGGCCACCTCCATCTTCTGAAAATCATCTTACAAAAATTCTATGTTTCTTAGGGAGTTTGAACAGTTTGTCACTGAAATATCTCAGTTTCCAGGTAAGGTGTAAATTAATTTTGCTTGGGAGAGATTTTAATGTGCACTGGATCGAACCATCAAATGTGACGTCGTTCGTTTTTCCAATGCAACTGATTCAGCTGGTTTTATCCAACAGGTCATGGTCCCACTCATAAACATGGCCACACAATTGATTTAGTATTTACTCACTCTATCATCATTGATTTTTGAAAGTGGAAAGATTTGCCCTACTGAGGAAAACTAAATGTCAGATTCATCACATCATTATGTTTTAACATTGATGTGCCAAGACCAAAGCCGATGGTCGTACCTCAACAGTACGGAACTATCGCAATATTGATCATGCTGAACTTTGTAAATCGCGATGATTTCTTATCAACTGTCCATCAGCTGTAGAAATGATTGCAAAAAATGTTGAATGGTACAGCTCTGGAATGCCAAAATTGCCTAGATATAGACTCATGGCACCTCAAAACTCAGACTCGTTTTTTTAAATATCGTATGCCGTGGTACAACGAGAGGGAATATCCATCTCGTCGTCACACTCGGCGCAAAGCAGAAGGAATGGCGAAAATCTTGTTTGACGTGATTGTGAAGTCTTACCTGACTGCTAAAAAACACGGGAAGGATCTAACACTCAAGGCCAGGGAATCATACTTTCAATGACGAAAAGAAATATTCAACTTGTTATACGAGATGTTTATCGAATTATTTAATCTTGGTTGAAAACAAAACTGTTGCCACCATCTTCCATATTATGAATCTGAAGGGCCAGAGTGACCCCCTTTTTCCCCTACTCTCCCTTCTTTTCTTTCTCCCTAGCGTCCGTCTTACCCCACTTAGCCGTCTTCCTTGTTCCTCACTCTCACCATCCGTTCTCTTCGTATATACTCCTATATCCTTCCCCTGTGTTTCCCATCTCTCAACACATTATCCCCCCTTTATCTCTGATCTCTCTCTCTTCCGCCTCTTCCCTATACTCTCTTCTCTCTTCCTCTCATCCGTCCCCAACTTCCCGCAACCCTTCAAATTCGGGGCAAACACATTGTAATTACTTCTGACTAAAATAGTTAAAATCAGAGAGGACCTTGATGTTGAATTTGCTTGCCAAACTCTCAATTTATGGATACTGCTAGTGCTTTTGCTGTGCCTACAACTTACAACACTCCGACCAACAAATGAGGACGAAGCGAAGTGCGCTTAAGTTGATTTATCAATCACCAGTTAAAATTAGCCGACTAGGATCCTATTCAAATTGGTTCCTGAAGGAAAAGATTTAAACTCCTGCCAGGTTGTAACACGCTATTATTAACTCTTCGCTATATCGGGGATACTTCACGTTGGTGCGCACTCAGGCAATATCAAAACCTCTCTTGAAGAAGAAAACGTTGGATAAAAATGTGTTAAAAAATATAGACCCGTGTCAAATATCCACCTTTCTTGGAAACTGATTGAGAAATAGCATGTGCCAGACTAACAGAAAAATGGATCATCATAAGTTATCAGATTTACCATCAATCTGCCTATTAGAGCTGTCCACAGCAACTGACGCTGCCTCATAAAAGTCTCAAAAATGACATTATGATTTCAATTGATGGGAAGAAAGCTGTGCTGCTCGTATTATTGGACCCTTTCAGCTTGCCTTTGTAGCTTGATCATGAAATGAAATTTCTTGTATCCCGGCTATCAAAGCGAATGGTTGTTTCAGGAGCAGCTTTGGACTGGTTCCAGCCTTATCGTCAAGGCTGGAATAGAGTGGGAAATAGCAGGCTATCTTTCTGAACAATTCTGGCCCATTTTGGTTTGCCACAGGGCTTTGTAGTCGGTCCCTTAGGCTACAGTATTAACAATTACCACGTTGGAGATAGTGCCATGCACAATGAGTCAGCATATTCTGTGTACGCAGATGATACTCAACTTTCTGTGCCCCTTTGACCCAACAGATCCTAATGAATGGAAAATGCACCTGACTGTTCTCAAAAATGCCTAAAGGGACATCCAAAGAATTTTTTTTTTTATGGATGAATGTCAACAAAATTTAAAACTCAATGAATTCAAACCGAGTCTTTGTTGCCGACTCTCCTTACTACAAAAAGCTCCTCCTGATATAACACTGTCGATTGGAAACTCTCACATTAAAACCATCTCAAACAATACGGCATCTTGGTTGCCTAATTTGATTCAAAAACATGACCATGGAATCACACACATAATGTTAAGTGTTAACTTCATCTCCATCTCGGACATATTGCGCATTCGCAAGATTACAATGATAAAGACAATTGCCATCAATGATGTACGCTCTCTTATACTTTCTCGAATCGATTATGTGCATTGGTTTACTTTCTTCGCTACCAAAGGTATACTTCGTATTCAAGCGCTACAAAAATTGGCTCTTGCGAGACCTTAGTTTTACTGTTAAAAGACCACAGGACCCAAAACCACTGCTATAATCGCTTCATTGGCTTCCTGTTGAAACAGAGAATTTCTTTTATTTACAATTGCTTTATTATGTTTTTAAGTCTCTTAATGGCATAGCTGTATACTTGCAAAAGTTTCAGTTAACATGTTCCAAAAAAGAAACCTAGGTCGTGTCAAAAAGATCGCCTAAACAGTTGGGATTATCCAAGGGACTCGAAGTAAACGCTGGCGATAAAAGTTTTACTGTTGTGCTTCAAAGTTATGGAAACCAACCTTCCTGTTCACATTAGGCAGTCAGTATCTGTAAATGCCTTTAAAAAGGCACTTAAGACACACTTGTTTCCTAATGATTTGTTTGCATTATGTTACATTTATTGCTATTTTCTCACTTTCTTTATTGTAAGCGCCTTGAGCCTTTGGGGGGAACGGAGAATCATAAATCACTATTGTATGTATGTATGTATGTAGTATGAAGGACTATTCCTTTGAGTAGTGAATAGAATCCATGAAATTGACAAAAAACGTAAGCGCTTGTCATTATAACCATTTACAACTGTTTGCTCTTGCAATAGGAAGAAAATAAGTGCATTTCTTGCGGTTGAATTTGTGTGCAATTTTGCATATCAGTACCCTGAATTACTGTGCACGTTTGTGTATCCTAAAAAAACTTAAGACTTCGATTTGTGACCAAATTTTGACCCCTTCTGATCAGTGCCATGATAGTCGTAAAGTCGCGGATATTAGCGCGGGCCTAGTCGATATAGTTCATTTCTCCAAATCCGTGCAGTGATGTCACAACATTGACGCGGCTTTTTACGCACGCGTCAAGATCTGCCGTCTTTGTGCGCGCGTGTACAAAGGCCTTCGTTTTAAGGCAGCGCGCGCGGTCGTTGTTTGTTAGGTTTACTGGTGCGACCGGCAAATCTCGCGCTGACGGTCACTGCACGGAGGAAGGCAAATGAAGGATAGCAAAAAAGCTTAAGTCGTGCGCCCTAGTAAATAGGCACCACACGATGACGCGGTAAAGTAAACTTGGCGAACTGCTGACAGTGTTGTTTGGATTTCGAAATGGAATACGTTACTATGGTCTATGGATTACTTTATTAAATGGATTGTTCATGCGTGTAAATGGGCAAGTTAGTCTACTAATTTCTCGTGAGCAATTTTACTGGAATTCTGCAATAAAACTATGGTACTTTTGTGGCCTCTAACCAGAAAATGTTGAGCTTCTTATACGCTCAAAAAGTGTAAAAATGTTGCACCAAATAGCGCCGATTACTCTGTGATTTTGCAAAAATCTCCAACTTCTCAGGGGGGCACATCCCCTCAGCACCCCCTCCCGCCGCTCCCGCGGCGGAATGCTGCTTTGCAGCCATTTGATTCCCCGGGAAACTTGCTTTTTTACACTCTGATCATCTCAAACATGTAACTGTGAAAGGGTCAAAAACTGTTTTCTTTGGGTGGAATAAGTTTTTTAGTACTGTTAGTTGGCCAGGATATTTTTGTCAAAAGCATTCCATTTTTGCCATAAAATGGTTAATTTTATGTGCCCACAGCAAAGTACTAATCCCCAAAATGCCAAATCTGGATGGTCAGGCCTGTAGAACTTTTGGTGGGGCAGCCAGCTATAGCTGCCAGAACCACTTCGATTTCTGTTATTCCCTCCTATTGTCATCATCATCTGGCAGCTGCAACCCGGGGGGGGGCACTCAACTTTTTTCAGGTAGAGATGTGTCTCCGGAAGTAGGGGCTTGGGAACTGAAATGTTGAGAAGTTTACAGGCTTGGCACGCTTGATGATTAAAATTTAGTCTGAGCCAAGATTTTCTGAAAAGGGGACCTTAAGAACTGGGAATTATGCTTCAGTACCCGTACCTTTCCAATGTCAGTGCCCCCCCCCCTCGGGCTGCAACCGATATTGTCCATACGGATGCCATGCCAGATGCCTTATCGTAATTAGGCTATGAAGTCCTATGTTTTGTATTGGTGTCCTCTGCTCTATAATGTAGGGAAGGAAGTCTTAACATAATATATCAGACACAAACTTAGCCTTGAAGCATGACCGCAGTGGCCAGCAAAGCAGAATCCTTAGATGTATTAGGGCCTATATGTTTCTCTCAACCAAAAAGACTGATTTTATGAAACTTGGTATTTCGGTGGACCGTGGGAATGTAATACAAGTATAATTAAAAGCATGTCATCTGTCATTGAAACAAGTGCATATAAATTCACTTGCCAATCAATTGCCAATATTTGTAATATATTTCTTGAGTGGGATTGTAACTGATGAATGGAAAGAAGCCCTACGAGTGACGCACATTCATAAAGGTGGGAGAAAGACGATTAAAACGAACTTCCGCCCAATATCTGTACTTGCCGATAAATCAAAAAATTCTGGAAAGATTTTGTCATGAGGCATTGTATTCCTTTTTTGCAAACGTCATAATATTTTAGTTAGAGAGCAATCTGGTTTCAGACCCCGCCATTCAACACAACCCACTATCTCGACCCGTAACAGATATATTTGAAAGCCAGGGATGTAAAAAGCATGGTATTAATTTTTTGATCTGTTCGTAAAGCTTTGATTATGTTAATTACAATTTATTACTAAAGAAACTTCATGAAAATTGGTGTGCGTCAATGAGTTGAAATGGTTTTTGTTCTTATTTAGAATGACGTGTGTAACAGGCAAACTGTGTTGAATGTATGTCAGTGATACAGAAATGATCACATGGTGTCCCCGCAGGGTCGATATTAGGCCCGTTGTCTTTGTATTTTGTTATGATTTGCGTCTATTTATCATGCAACAAAACTACTCTTCTTTGCTGGACGATACGGCCTCTCATGTATTGCTTGCGATAATGAGATAGATATGTGTAAGGTGATATGAGAATCTTTCTAAAGTTGAAGCGTGGTTATATAAGAATGCGTTATCTCTGAAATTTCGAAGACTACGTACATTGGTATGGGCACAAAATCATTGTATGTAAGTTCCATAATGTGAAATCAATTTGTGATTAATATCATTGAAAGGGTAAATTCATATAAATAATTTTTTAATATTTTTAAAAAAATCCACAATTGAAATGGAATACTCATATTACTATATTGCAAAAAGGTTATCCAGCGGCATTGGTTAATTCTAGGTTAAGGAAAAATTGTAACTTTCCAACATAACCCAAATTACTAGCTACAGTTTGGCTATACCGTATTTTGATATTGTAATTTGGTGTGGTATATAACTGTTCCCAGTGTTATAAAACTCAGCTCCAGTTATATTAGCAAGCTTGCTAGTGTTGTATATTGAATGAAGGGCCAAGAGCTCATGTGCTTGATAGGTTTTGTAATTGGGATGGAAGACCTTGATGGAAGATCTAATATTGATACTGCACATATGATTCATAAGTGCTTAAAAGGTGATGCTCCGTGCTTATTTAAATGACTTTTTCTACTTTCTAAATGAGCACCCACTACTATGCTACTCGATCCAGTATGGGTGGGTGTCTTCTTAAACAATATATGCCAGTACACAAGCTGGGCACAGACTTTCCAACCATCGTGGGGTTCTGTTGGAAATCAACTCCCTGTTTAAGTTAAGGTCTTGACCTACACTGACAGAGTTTTTAAAAGTAAAGTATTCTAATTATTTATTTCTCTTTGTTTGATCGATTGTATGTTTAATGTTTTTTTATATGTATGGATGTAAACTTAGGTCTTACGGGCCCCTGTTATAGCAGGTTTTCTACTATTGGGGCTACCCTGTTAAAATATGGTTGAAATAAATAAAATAAAATAAATAAAAGTGACAGGAGGTTGATTTTTAGCATTAGTTTAATATATAGGCTCTTGTCATCACGGAGCAAATTAGAGTAGGAAAACCACTATTGACTCATAAACTAGTCTCTCATCTCTTGTCCAATTCTTTTGAAACGCGCAGGTATGCAAGTATGACATTTTCTTTGAAAAGTATGTTGTGGATTTTCAAATTCTGAACAGGAGTTGCATTTTTGGGGCATTGTTGTTGTGTTTTGGGTTTTTGGCATGAATTGTGTTGGTAGGCAAAGATATGCTGAATTGTCTGTTGTCATACAAGGTAATATGCTGCTGTGTGAAAGCTGAAAAGCCATGCATTATCAATGAAGGCCTAGAGAGGCATTGCATATAACCACTTGGCAGTAAATTCATGTTATCTAGGTAGATGATTGTTATGTTTCACTTCAGCTAGCACTCTCCAATTCACAATTGGGGTTGTCCGGATCATTGGAACATCAGGGCAAGCTATCTAGTAATATTAAATTTGGTTTTCACTTGACATCTTGGTTCATTTCAACTTTATGCTTTAAACTAGCAGTGGATTCGGTTTCAAGTCTTTTTCATTTTAGGACTCAAGTTGTGGGAGATATTAGCTGAAAAATACTTGTCAGAATTACACTTTGAATTCAACAAACATCACAGAAAAAGTTGTTGTTGAAACATATAACAACTGTGATATACTCGGTATAAAGTATTTGTCACAAAAACAATGATCAGGCCATTGGCCTTAGCCTTTTTAAATTAGTTTCTTTTTCATAGAGATGACAAATTAATGTAGTTGTAAAAAGAGAAAATGACTAAATAGTCAGTTTGTCTTTTCACACTATGTTTATTGTCAGATCAAATAACAAACATAATTTTATATACCTATTTCATTTTACACTGTGATCTTGAAAAAGTTGTATGCAATTGTGTGAATGTTTTTAGTTAGGTTAAAACCCAACTTTGTCATGGCATGGTACTCTGTGAAGGTAACAGAATTAAAAGATAACAAAGTTAACAGATTTTGAAAACAGAAATAAAAGATTAAATTAATAGTAAGTAGGGCCTACATCAGCATTCTAAAGTACTTTGTGGAAATCAATCACATTTTAGAGGAAAATTGTTATATTGGAAGTGTATTAACATGTCAAAAGTATGGGCGGGTTTATTATTTTCCGTCTGTAGCATGTGTTGTTTGAAAAAAAATCAAGGCTAAGTATAACTGCAAATGCTTACCTCGGCCTCAAAGCTACTTACATGAAACAATTGTCTATCCAAAACAAGTCGTACAAAAAATGTAGATATGTAGCCTACTCACTCAAAGTACATAAATTTTAAATATAAAATTGAAGATTTTGTTTTTTATGGTGAAGAACCTGTTATTGATATAAAAAGTTATCAAAGTTTTTAAAAGTGTGTTCTAGGGTAAAGATGTTATTTTTTCATTCATTTTGACTAATATAACAGCATTAGGCCTACATGATAGTCCATTATCAGGATTTTATAAAATCTTATTAGCCAGTCATTGTTTGGCGTTTTATTTTGGAAAGTTCTTTTCCATAATCAAAAGAAGGATTTTTCCACTGCACTTATTCTACTTCGAAGTTCTCACAATTACCAAAGTATACTGAACTAAAAATATGTTTGTTGCAAACCAGGTAAAACTTTATAATGACATAAACATGTCCTTGTTGTATGGCCAGGCTCTGACCCTAGGTGATATTTAATCCTAGCAGTGTAGATGAGTGACAACTTTAAAGGCACTATCCGTATCAGTGATGGCTAATCAGAAAATAAAAAAATCATCAAAAATCAGATTTTGCAATTTCTGTAACGCGTATAGGTATCCTAACATACCCTGCAAATGATACGAACAAAAGCAACCTAACATGGACCAAAATCGGAGATGTTAGTCATTAGTGTCCTTCGGGACACCTCTACTATTACATGTAATTGAATGGATATCCGGATCATTTGAAAACTGCAGTTTCTTCATTTTCAGTCAATCTCAGGTGGAAAAGGTAACATAGAGAATTTACAGGCTTATTCTTCACTGTTAAGCTATTCTAGCAAAATTTCAAATATTTTGACCTTTCGGATAAAATAACTGATAGTGTCTCTGAACCCTAACGCGGCCGAGAGCAAAGAGAGCCAACGAAATCGTGGAACCGGTCGGAAAAGGTTTCTCGTTGCACACTACGGCCGTCAAAAAATTTTTGTTTTTGTCGCGCAAGGACTATCAGTGGCCCCTCATTGCATCTGGGCGTCGACGGAAATGACGCGAGTTCATCGTTGCAATCTGGGCGTTTCCCGGAAAATGACGCGATGTTCCCGGTTGCACCTGGGACGTCAATCCGGGAGGAAAATGACGCGATGCGTTTCCTGGCATTTCGAAAGGGTTGCCCGAGAAAAAAAAGGCCGCAATGCTTTTCATCAGGAGGGTGACATGTGTACAAATGCACATAGACAATTTTCGATTCGATGGTGATAGCGCCACCATTTTCGATAAGCTACTTTTAAATTATGCATAAACGCATTCATGACGTAATCCGGAAGCTACGTAGCGTAATAGGGCCACGCACGACTATGATTTAGCGTAATAGCTCCACTCAAATCGACTGGCGAACGTATATGCTACAAATTTCATGCAACTCAGTGTGAAGTACGCATCCATTATTATTTATTTATTTTATCCCTGTTCTCATTGCATATCGCACGCGATTTTTCCTCGTTGCATCTGAGACGTCTTTCCGGGAAAAGATGACGCGTGTTCCTCGTTGCATCTAGGCCGTCTTCTGGGAAAATGACGCGATGTTTTTCGTTGCATCTCTGGGCCGTCTTCCGGAAAATACGCTATGTTTTTTCATTGCATCTGGGCTGTTACTGACTTTACGCTACTTATTCCTCTGCCGGGAAAAACGCCGAGATGCAATGAAACGGCAAAATTTGCTCTCGTTGCATCTGGGCCGTTAAAAATAAAAAGATGCCCTTCGTTTGCATTTGGCCGTCGTCCGGCAAACAAACCGTCCGGTTTAGGGTTCATGAAATGGCAATAAGCAACAAGTGTTTGGCTCCCTTTAACCTTCACTGTGTAACTTGAAACAGACCAAATTCTCTCACTTCCAACGCATCATAAGTGACCTTACAAACACATGGCTATCTCAGTGTGTATTAGTTGTCCGTCCCACAATGTCTCCAGTTTTGGGACATTCACCCTAATAATGTCATGTGATGCCACCATGGTATTCCCCCAAAAATCCATTCTGAAGGGGACCTGTCAATCAATATTGGTGGCACTCACGTTACTTCTGGTATTTTTAAATAAGAAAGTGATCACCCTTTCCAGGAGGCCCCATGTCACTGGGGAAATTTCGTAAATTAGGCAAAGTTTTCAAAATTTGGAAGTCCCTTAAGTTGGCCAGAGCTGGCAGATATTAGAAACTTTGGAAAACCTAGTGCAACTTAAGATATTTTTTGGCCGGACGCCGTGAATTTCAGTCTACTTCATGCATCTTCCCCAGTGACATTGGGCCTGATGAACAATTCGTTGGTATGTTTCCATTTATCTGCTTTGCTGTGCTAAATTACAAAAAACTTTTTGCCATGCACTAAGGGTCCCTAGGAGCATAAAACCCTGTTTAAATTTTTTTTAAAAAGTCAAAAAAATGCAATCCATTTTCATATCGTTCTCCATCACATAGATCAATTACAAAAGATAGCCGTTTAGGTTTTGCTAAGGAGGTAGCTTGAACGTGTTTTCTCATAAGGAAAACAATATCATTCTGGAGATAACAGCGCCCGTATCAAGGCTCGAACAGCGATTTTTTTCAAAAATGCGTACACAATCTTAAATCACTTTGCAAACGCAAAAAAAGCCTGGTAATTATTCTTTGGGAACTTCTTAACAAAACGACATTTCAGAAGAAAAAAGGGAGTAAAAAAAATGATTAAAGGTACATTTAACAGATTTCACAGCACCGGCCACCCCCCCCGCACCCACAATCCCCCCCACACACACACACCCCTACGCACAAAAACAAAATCACCGATGGCTCCTTGACGACTTGCACCATAGTCGAAATCACTAAGTTAACATTGCTTATCTATATCGAAGTATTCCCATTTAATTATGTAACAATCACTATGTCCTCGTCCAATACCCAGCCATCCTATGTGCAAATATAAATATCCAGGTTATGATTATATCATAAACGAAATTGTATTAAAGTGCAATTTTCTATGTAAATATATGTAAAAGTACTTTAAAGGATGTTGTTGTCCTTTGAATGGCATCATATTTAAGCTACTGCATCATTTATGCTCTGGTTTTGAGATTAATCTCTCGAATTGCACTTGCTCTCGCGGTGTAGACCACCTACATGGAACCGAAATGTTTTTGAAGGTTCATTGGACAACAACAATGCGAAAGAAAACCGCAAACCTTGTCTTTAAGTTTCCTGCGATTTCTCATTGTCCCTATGGGAAACCATGCTGTAATTTTCTGTCATATGCCGACAGAAATTAACTAAATTCTAACTCATCTCTTATTACATAAAGACGCGGTGTTTTTCGGCTTATTCGCTTCAGGTGTGATCTAATACATTGGTAAAGCATTCCAAATGTGCAAAACCCGGGTTTTGAAAAAAAATAGGGCGTTTGTCTCTGGAAATCCGCATGCTCTTTAAAGCACATACCTCATCTTTACTTTGTTCTGTTGGCTAATCACAAACTTTTTCAAACTACAAAGAACTATGGGGGACATAGTCCTTCTGTGGTGTTTTTTTTGTTGGAAACAAAAAAATCCAAAATTAAAAAAAAAAAAAAAATCCATAAAATTATTAAAATCCGTATAACCGTCTGTTCCCGCAAATAAACTGGCACATTTTCCACCCTTGGAAATGAAATCAAATGTCACTCTTCAAGTTCTTCCCCATGTATCATTGACCATAGATACACTAGACTGCAGCAAACAATTGAGCTAAGATAATCATTAACCTACCGACCCGAGTATGTGGTATAGAAAAAAACTACTTCAGATTCCTTTTCATCTGGGAG
Source organism: Ophioderma brevispina (assembly GCA_023653785.1). Lineage (NCBI taxonomy): Eukaryota > Metazoa > Echinodermata > Ophiuroidea > Amphilepidida > Ophiodermatidae > Ophioderma > Ophioderma brevispina. Next base: position 8,723 of record JAMKCH010021272.1, on the reverse strand, counting down.
TGAGGACCATTGTTATATGTCTCGCGGTTGCAGAGATTCAGGTGTTACCGTTTAGACACATATTGTTAATGACGTAAACACAACATATTTAGCCCATTTCATTCACAATAATAATCTTGAGCTTCTATAGTGTGGCGTTTAATATGACTTTGACCATATTTTTTCCATCATTTATTCAAAAGGACGAAAGACAAAAAATCATGACAGAATGTTGCTGGGTAAGCTTTGACTTCAACAACTTTGTGCAATTAAATCCTTAACTTATTGCGTAACTACATTTTCTATTCAATTTAACGTCGTTTTAGATTAAAACTTAGGGTCAACGACCTATATTATAATGTAAATGGTTAGTTATTGTGAAAGAGGACGGTAATTTGTGTTCACGTCACACTAATCGTGTAGCGGTGATAGACATTTATATATTTTAATAAATCATTTATTAGAATTACACTGGTTTTCACTTAGCCCCCCAATGGGGACAACAAAATTTGTTATATAGTTGGGTTGTTTTGGTCTATGCCAAATAGTCTAAAAGGTGGGATTTTTGGCTAAGCTGTTGTTGAAATGGACTCTTATTTTTGTTTTCTTTTTCCCCAGGTATATACAGTGGCTATAAAAGTAAAGCACAGTAGATCTGCACATATGCCATTCTTATCAACCAAGTGCAAATCTGCCATATTTCTCCATTGATTGAAGGCCACCCACTTTTGTCTGAGATGTTCACATCTCAACATCCAGCAATGGATGACGATGATCCCCTGGTCAGCTCTCTCACCTTAAGCTCACGGACTTCCTCAGCTGAGTCCCTCAACACGTTTGAGCCACAAGGTGCCGTCAGTGGACTCAACCTACTGCAATGATGTTTTTTGGAGACGAACTTGGCCTGTCATCCATTTGAGTATGGAGATCCACTTGTACCATTTTGGAGATTTGTGGCTGGTGGATGACAACTGGCCTCACTGTAATCGGTGTTTTAAAGGATCAGAAATGCAGGACGCGTTTTAGATTGTTGTACATTGTTTTGATGTGTGGGCCCCTCTGAGGGTCCTAAAAACAATCGTTAGAGCAACAAATGGTAGGTAAGAAGATTATTTGTAACTGTAATGTTTAAAGGTGCAAGGAGATTTCAAATACAGTGTGTCCCAACAAAATGTGAAAATTCTGATTTTGGCACTGTTGTAACGCTTTCTATCAAAATTAGTACTATCAAAAATATCCGTCAGATTAAGCCTGAGGACTGTTTCTTTGGTCAAAAATTGTGAAATATATAATTTCGTATACCAAATACGACTTTCCTCCTCATGTTTGCTATTGAAATATACTCATATACAAATACCATTTTGTTTCATTTCAAGTTATTTATGGACCAACTAAAAGGTAAGGAATCTATTGAGGCGCTAATCTGTATGAAATCACTACGTATTGAGTACTATGAAATCTCTTGTTGCACCAATAAATTTGTGTGGAAAGTAAAATTCAGTCTTGTCAATGTCCGAATCATTGAAATAATTTGGTTTGCTGAGTTATTTCTGACAATTTAAAACAGCTAGAGGTGGCTAGAATGGCAGTATCACATGTCTATGTGCATTGCATCATTTTGCATCAGGTTTAATTGCATGTGGATTATTTTATATAACAATATCGTTAATGTTTTTGATAATATAAATCCATAATTAAAAAAATATTTTCACTATATCAAGCAGCAATTAATGTCTTTTTGTGACCGAGTTTGGAAGCAAACATTTGACATGGAAGACTATGCTTCATTTAGTCTTGCTTGGCTTGTAACCCTGAGCAGTCACATTTCTCCTTATCCTCAAGGATTGACTCAAGAAAGCTGACAAAAACAGTTAAGACATTGGTTACCATGTTAAATTAATGGATGTTTTTGCAGTAGTCTTGCTTAGAATTGGCTTAGTATTTGATGTATTGGGTTTTACAATGGCTGGGTTACATGACTCAAACCTTCCGTGACCTGTACACTGATCTAACATAGTCTTTTTGTCAAAGACGCCTCCGCTTTTATCCACCCACCAAGCGAGCGCGCCGAAGGCGCGTGTCGAACGCCGAAGGCGTTGCGGCCGAGCGGAGCGGGCGTCTTTGCGCCAATTGGTATTTCCCAGTGCCAAGCCTAATGTGTCAATCAAACTAGTCGTCATCGTAAGCACCGCCCAATTTCATCGTTGACAACGTTTTTCAGAATCCTTGCCAAATCGATGACGTCGGCCCGTCAAAATTACCAATCGATTTTTGCACGGCTTAATTACATACGATTCAAAGCAAAATCGACGAAGTTTCTTGACAGCTGCTGTGGCGAGTGAGAGTCCCGACGGTAATGTGATATGCATGGCATATGGGGGGCTATAGTTGTTATCCTCAGCCTGCAAGAAATAAAGTCCCCCATAAAGGCTATAAAAAGTTATTCCCACGGTCTCCCTGCACAAACACATCTGAATATGAGACTAGTAGACTAGGGCAATACGTCATCATTTGATCAATATTTGTATTGCAGTGACCAGTCCAAATTGCCATCTCTACAAGACAATGACAAGTGATTGAACCTTCAACATTAAATTAACATTAACTGATTAATTCACCCGCGTATCATCATGCCACGCAATGTGACGTGTGGCGAACATCCCCGAAGGTTCAAGCCAGAAATGAAGTCCAGTTCACAAATTCCCGCCGAGAATTTAGGGGAAACGCACATCCTAGTCTAGACATGAACTTACCTCGGGAACTTACCATTTCTTGAACAGGCACCTATTACTGCACAATTTAAGGCTAAACTTCGGCCGAACCAAGGCTGAACGATGCAATTACACTCGTGTAAAATATACAACTCCTTTTCCACTACATACTGTAAAATTCACAGTATAGTGAGCGAATCACGTCATACACAACGTCGCCCCGTAGCTTCAAACCTCATGATAGTCATATTCAGCACAGTACCGTACGTGTACTAGCTCGAATATCCTCCATAACACCATGTACAACCCGGGATCCTACAGTCTACACATTGACACTGACACAACGATATGCATGTAAATTCCACCATGATTTTCACCGTGCCGTTTTTCACAGCAGCAAGTGTTCGCCATTTTACATTTCCCAACCTGCATCAGGTATCCTGGCTGTATTCGCCCCGTTATTCGCTTTGTTTTGAATCGGTTACAAACCCAATAACTGAATGGGTTATTGATCAGTTCCAATAAACTTGTATTCTAGGAACTATTTTAAGCGAACGCTGACATCATCATTGACCATCAACGTATCGCTATAGTTTTCGGAAGAAAACCCGAAAAACAAGGAGGAACAAAGAAAAGGAAATTCTTTGCGAAAAGGCTTTGATACGACTGAATTGAGCTTCCAGAGAGGGGCTGGACTCCCAAAAACAAATTGAATAAATAATCAAACCTTGTATAAACGGCCTAGATCTAACATAAAACAACATGGGCACAAACTTAAAATGGAAACACTGGCTGCATAATGTAATCCACTATTTACAGGTACTATCAGTGATTTATTAAAATTAAACACCATGAAAATTGGTTGTTTCCACTTTTTTTATATCCTATATTCCCTGCAATGTAAGATGAAGCACTTTATTAAGATAAACCTGGTATTTTAGCCAATGGGTCAATGTCAGTAGAAGCAGAACCAGGGAGGGGCATGCCTGGGGGGTGGGGGATATGGTTTTTTTGCCCCCCCCCCTCCACTTTTGAAGTGGAGGTACCTTGATGATACATGTTTGGGCTATCACAGCAGCGCACAAGAAAACAGTCCGTAAAGTATTGAACATTCTAAATAATTTTATGATGCTGGTTGGCAATTTGCTACCACAGTGATCCCAATTGATCTCTTTCTATCTTAAGGTTTTTTTGTGGCAGATCACGTTTCCACACAGGTACAAGCAATGTGTTATCTGTCTTTTTCCTGGTTTTACATATCCAACGTCAGCTGTGCCTGCTATCTTTAGTACCGATTTGACTAATACTATCTATACAGTTGTTTTTGTTTATAGGGCCTATGCTTTTTATAATTTCAACTAATTCTATATACCCCTCTCTGCTTTTTATAATTTCAACTGAATTCTCTAGACCCCTATTTACCAGGTGAAATTTGCCAAATCAATTTCAAAAGGGGCATGCAAGTATGATGATCTTAAACTGCTGAATTATGCGCCCTTATCTACCAAATGTATTTACCCATCCCAGCGGGCATAGTCGTTTAGATCGACGTCGAAACGAACGTGGCAACGTCGAAAACAGGTCGCGGTTTTTATCAATTTACATGAAAATGCAAATTGAATCGTACGTTTTAAGAACGACTTCAATCGATTTGCATTTTTCGACATAAATAGTGTGGTAAATTTTCTAAACTCATCGACGTCTTTTCGACGTTTCCAGCGTCGATTGCCCACTGGGTTGCTTCCTCCATTTCCATATTGGTTGTAAAAAGGTAAGTCAAGGTCGTTTCCAAACAGGCAAAACCAAGTTTGCTAGCAATTGGAGAAGTACAAGCTTGATATCTATGCAATATAACTTGGACCCAAGTTTCCACTGAATTGTTATTTCTAATGGCAAAATTGTCAGCAGTCCTATTAAGGGTCAAATGCATTAGACTGATTAACATATGTAATGTATTGCCTTAATGTATCCTACTAATTTTCTGTTCTGCAGATTTTTTTAAATCCCCATTTTTAAAAATCCCCATTTTTTTTTTTTAAAACAAACGTGTTTCCGGAATGGTCTAAAAGTATGCTAGTAATTCCGTTCAACACATTTTTCTACCTGTTTTGATTGTCATTGTATTAATAGGTTCACTGCTCTTGAAAACAAGTTGAGGGATATAGCTTTGCGTATTTGGAATGGCAAATATATTCTATTCAAAGTCTTTGACTGTATGTAGGGTTCATAGGAGAATCTATTACATGATGACAAAGTCTGTGAATCTGAAACCATGTGAAACACAATACAATGTCACATCACATTTGGAAGAAAACAAACATCCAACACATTCGGTACACATCGATGACATACTTGGATTGCTTTATTTTTTGTTTGAACTTCTTATGTAATTGGCACAGTTTGTAATAGTAAAATATTTACAATACTTAATTGGTTGTCTTCTATAAGCATTAAAAAAAATTCTGTGTTAAAATCATGTTTGCAGTTTGATGTTCAAACTTCTTTTAAAATCTGCCAATTTTACCTGGCATTTTGCCATCTGCTTACATCAGTTTGAGCCATGTGATAGTGTTTCATCTATTATGTAGCCTGACAAGAAACTACTGTATGTCATAAGCATTATAAAACAAATATTACTTGCCTATGTTTGTGCAATATTTAGTAAAATCACATCAGGTCAAATTTAACTATTCCATATCACTCCCACCATTACCCTAATGTGAAAGGCAACTTTCAAACTTCTTTTAGAAATCTGACAATCTTAGCTACTGGCATTTTGCCATCTGCTTACATCAGTTTGAGCCATGTGATGGTGTTTTATCTATTATGTAGCCTGACAAGCATCTATGTCATAAGCATTGTATAAAACAAATATTGCTTGCTATTTGTGCAAAAGTAAAAAGAAAAATTAAATATCAGGTCAAATTTAACTGTTCCATATCACTGGAAATGAAACCATCAAATTTAAACTTGTGATATAGTTACCCTATCTTGTAGGGCGGCACCAGGGTAAAATCATAGGAGGGGTGAAATGAAATATGATGATGAAACATGAGGGGACGGGGGCAGACGAAAAACAGTTCAAAATCAACTCATTTTGGTTAGAACCCCCTAATTTTTGCGCAAGTTATTGCGTAAAACCCCGCGTTTCTAAATTTTGAAACTCCCTTGGTGCCGCCCCTGGTTCAATTACAGTCCTCCACTTCTGTACAATTACAAATTTATCAAAATAAGGGAAGTTTTATTTTATTTATTATTCAGAAGTCATTTTTTATGTTGGAGGATGGAGGATTTGAGGTTGAATCTAAAAAAATGATGTGATTGAGGGGGAAACATGAAAATTTTTATCAAGGAGAGGGGGGGAACATGAAATTTTCAAGGGATGAATACAGAAAATGGGATTGTGAAATTGTGAATGGAAAAATGAAGAGGAATTGCAAAATATTTTGCAAAAAGAAAGAAAAGTTGATTCGCTCCCCTGCCAAAATAATTACTAATCATTAATAGGGCACAAGCCAATTTGTTTGTCATTCAGCATCAACTTTCAGGGTGCCCCTGCATTAAGATTGGAATCATGGGTGGGACCTTTAGCCTAGTAGGTTGTAACACTTGGCAGCATTCTGCGTGATGAACCGTGATTGAATAACCACTGTCTAGCTCGCTGCCAATGTTTTGTTGGGTTGACATACAGTAGTAATGTCACCTGATTTTTGCATGTCTGTAACAAGTATAAGTGTCCTAATATCCCCTGCAAATAAGACCAAAAGCAACCTAATAAAGACAAAAGAGATTTTAGTCATTACTATCCATATGGACACTTACTACAACATGTAATTGAATGGAGATTAAGATTTTTGAACACTGCTGTTTTCTTCCTTTTCTGTCAATTTTTCAGTTGGAAAAGATAATTATGAATTCTACAGACGTATCCTTCACTTTTAAGATATTTCAAATATTTTCATGCTTTCATGTGAATCACTGATAGTGTCTTTAACCCTCTGGGCACAATGTGCCTATGTATACATTATACATTCATTTTAAAGGGATAAGCAGTGATTTGCTGATCCAAAACATTGAAAAGATCATCAAAATTCGTATTTTGGTATTTTTGTTACTCACGTGGATGTGCTAACATAACCTGCAAGTGGTTGGTTTGAAATCTGTGTATTAAAGAAAAGGCAGTACTTTTTTTATCTGATTCTGTAATTTATATATGTGTGTATCAAAATTCTGACTTGATCCAAAAGGTCTTCCCCTGTAAATATCCCAGGTTTTGTTAGGGCTAATTTGTGTGAATTTTGACCAATAAATTTAGGTAACAAGTACTTCAAAATAGGATCCATGTTAGGACCTGCTAATCATATAGGTGACCCCCTCCCAATTCCTCTTTTACTTGTAGATTTATATTATTTACATTTATGAGTATAATTTGTACATGTTAGAGTGTTTTGAGAAGGAAAAATGCAAAAACTAAAAAAAAGGATAATGTTTTACCACTTTAAGTGGCAAAGCTGGCAACATGGTAAATAAAAAAGTAGCCTCTTCCAACACCACTCTCAAGTTTCTCTAACATAATCATTTATTGACAGGAATTTGGTCTTGTCACTTTACACAAAATATTGAGGTATTCTGCAAGAAGGTATTCTGCTTTTTTATGAGTCCCCTACAATAAAATTTGCTCTTAACCCTAACACTGTTCTCGTTTGCTGGGAGGAAGGGAAAAGGTAAAGGGATAGAAGCTAAAGAAGACTAAAGCATCTTGGGTGGGATTCGAACCAGGGGTCCTGGGGCCGTATTCACAAAGCACACTTACACTTAAGTGTAAAATTACACTTAACTTAAGGAGTTCCCTTAAATTAAGGAAAACACCTAGGTGAAATCCTCAACTATTGCTCATTTTTTGCTCTGGTACAGTGCAATATTTTGACCATTTTATGTATCGTCATGCTGCTTACTTGAAATGATTTATAGCAAATAATACTTCTTCATAAAATTTGATCCTTATTCTAGCACAATGTCAGTTTTTACCTGTGTTTGGAAGCAAACCAACTATAAAATTAGTTTTAGAAAACTTGTGTCATTTAAGGGCAACTTTAAGGGACCTATGAGGTCCCTTAAAAGTTGCCCTTAAATACTGGAGTGTTAAGTGATTCACTTACAAAGTTAAGTGAAATCCTCAAAATTTCCCATAGCCACGAGGGTGTCAGCCAGCGATTTTGTGAAAACGTGTGTTCGTACAATGACGTCATCGCATCTTTTTGGACTTAGTGCATTTTCTAGCCTCACCTCAGTGCGTTTTAGTGAGTCTCTGTGGTGTTAGGGTTAGAGAAAAGTGTCATTGGTTCGCATACATTAACATTTTATCAAAATAAATATTCCACCTAAACTTTGTGTACCCGTATATGTATATTTTTCCTTTTTATTCTGTGCCATTTCTACATGCAGGGAGAACCGCAGACCTTTACTGCTTCTCACAGAAAACAAGAAAAGCTCTACCAGTAAGATACCATACACATGCTTCAAGATTTCACAAGAAAAGAGCTTCTTCTGCTCATGATAAGAAAACTATATTTGACTTAGCTCAAAATCCAGCAAGTTTTGAGGAGCTGCAGTATAAACTTCATGTAAGTTACTTCTGGAGGAGAAAAGGAGGCCCTGGCCTCACTAGATTTGTTGAGATTTCCAGAAATTAGTTTTTGTGGGCTGCCAGCATAGCTGGCAGGACCACTTTGCTTTCTGCTGTGTGTGTATGTGTACAGTGTGTGTATATGTATGTATATTTGTATGTCACTAAAATGTTAAGTTTTATATGCAGCGGCCCACAGTTTCAAGCACGAAAGCCAAGAACCGCAAAATTCTTGTTTAATATGCAGTGTATCTAGTGTATTTAGGAATCTTAATAAAAATGATTGTCCTATATGTGCTTACTTTAATTGGGAATATTGATCAAAGCATTTATGTTCTCTGTTTTTGTCATTCTGAGTTTACCTTTGAAACAATTTTTGGATACAGTTTACCCCCCCCCCCCCACTG